>OX371223.1:199729971-199875320 GCA_947310385.1 Nephrotoma appendiculata
TAATTATGGTTTCAGGAAATCCTATTGTAAGTCGTGGAATTGCAGGAGGATTAAATTAATAAATGTTTATATTATTTAGGAAGCCTGAAAATATTAATTTAGAATTAAATTTCAGGAAATCTGCAGACGAGAAATAACATTTTTTTGAAATATTAATTGTTAATTGTGTAGATTAGAATGGTGTTGTCATTGCATTAATAACTATCGACTTTATTTAGGGGTCTGCAACTGGGCCGATTTAATCAATTAAATTTTGCATTAATTTACAATTACATTTCAGGAAATTTCCAGATGTACGTGAAATAATACAAATTTTTTCTCAGGTTGCTGATTTAGAGAAGCAATTGTTGAAGACCAATACCATCGTTATCCATTAAACCTATTAAACCTTTATCCTTCCTTAGTAGATTAGTTTTGTGCTGTCTTTGTGTTACTAACTATCGGCTATACCTAGGTGTCTGTAACCGGGCCGATTCTGTCCCACTTAACTAACCTATCCAATCCTTCGGTTTTGTTATATGTAAAAAAGAGTGTACGGTGGGCCCGGCGTCACCCGGGAGCTCCTGTGTAAGAACTTGGTCGTGCATTCAGAATCAATCAATCAATCAATCAATAAAGCTAGTTTCACTGATATTCAAAATATTTTTCTTTGTTCTATTTTAATTCTAAATTGTGAACCTCTAAAAAAACACCTTTTATGTAAATTTAGTACAGGAGAAGATAATTACTGAAAAATAACTGTCCAGAAAATATTTTACTCTATTTAGTTAATTTTTATATCCTTCAAGTCCATAGTACATATTTCTTACAATTCATTTAAATTTTCAGAATTTTAGGAGAATTTAAACTATCAAATGTTTATCATTTTTATAGGAATTGAAAACTAATGTGAATCCAATTATTACGCATTATTTTATTTAGGTATTAGGTTTTTCTGAGTTATGTCTGTTGCTGTTGTAGATTCCAGGTTAGCTCGCACATCTTCAAACTTTCGAGGCTGTCGCTAAGATCGAAATCACCACTTCTAAAATGTTTGTACCAATAATTACAAATTTCATAAGACACAAGGTCGGCACCAAGAACACTACAAATTGATTCCTGTGCTTTAGAAGCTTTTTTTCCTTATTGGAATTCGTATAGAATGCAGTGCCGAATGTGCTGTTTATCAGTTGCCATTGTAAACTCTGCTATTCTGATAGGTAATGTAACTCACGATCCTGTAAAAATCACAAAATACCGTGAATATATTTCTATTTTAAATATAATTTTAAGCGCGAAGACAAAATCTGTAGAAATTGTTATACAACTAATAAATAAAGTGGGTGGCTAAATAAATTTGTGTCCATGATTTAAAGTTACAACTTAACAATCGAATTGCATTTCTGATGTGGATTATAAAGCGATACCCATTATCCGATATTGAATAGTCTATTTTTGAAATTTTCAAAGAAGTGGTCATTTATTCTAGAGAAATTTGGGGTAGTTTTCATGATAAGGGGTGGTTGGTATCTGAAAAATTGCAGTGTACTTTTAATGTGAGCTTGTAAATCAATTGACAACAACGAACAACGAAATATTTATATATTGTCATTTTAAAACCTTAGGATGATTTTAATTTGGGGTTAGCAGATTAAAAATAGAATTGCACGGATATTGTGTATACTCATAATTCTATATATGTATATACCACAACCGCAATCGAAATATTAATGTTTTTACAAATTTAGTTAAAATCAAAAACTAGCTTTTATTTTCGACGTCTTAAAATATTTGCAAAAGCTAGTTGAAACAAACCAAGTCCTACCATGCTTCAGATAATATGGAAACGTTAACAATAATTTGTATGCTTGACCAATTTTTTGGAGACAAATCCAAATACATAGTACATTTTCCCAAAGACATCTTTCCGGTGTAAGCTGATTTTATTCATTTTCTCAAAAATAAAATCATTTATAAAATTATTAGGTATTTTAAAATTATCGAATTTAAATCATGCATCATCCTTAATAGTATAGTTAGGGAAAATTTAGTCATGAATGTATTTAATTTGGACAAACCAGTATAGATAGGCATATAAAATATACATAATGTAACCAAACACAAATATGTAATATGTATATGTAATTGTTTTCTGCGATCATTAAAAAACCATTTGATTATAATATTTTTCCCTTTCGTCAAATATACTTTCGTTCATAAATTTTTGATGTTTCTTATCATCTCCTCCAAATATTCGTTTTTTAAATTATACTTCATGCAGCACACCAAAACAATCATCATAGCTACATACTTACATCTAAAATAGATCCTCTTCCTTTTTATGGTCACCACGTGTTTAAATTCTATATATCTAAACAAGAAATTATCGATCGTGCATAAACATTATTTTAAATAGTACATATGTATATACGAGTATGTATATACATAATACGTGCGTTTTAGTTTCATTTCATTCTGTTTTATTAAAATATAAATCATACATATATATTAGAATAAGAGAAAGGATACTTTCAAACGAAAATAAAAAATAAGTTGAATTTGTTATTTTCCCGTTTGTTTCTTTTTTACTGTATACACAAATATAAAAATTTTTATTTGTCGCGCGCGTATTGAAAAAATATATTGAGCGAGAAATATGTATTGCGCTCATAATGTAGACCAAAATAGGGTTTGAGTATTAATTAATATTTCTACTAACAGCCGCTAGAAAATTTTTTCCATTTGTAACGACATCGAGAATTTGATTTAAACATAAATTTTCCATTGGTTTAGGGATCTTTATTCATTTATTTGTCTATGGTACAATATGTATAGTAAATGACACAAAGATAAAGAAATATTTTTCGTAAAAATATCAGTTTACAAAATAAAGAAGTACGAGTAGCTAGTAAACAAAAAAAAATAAAGAAAATATTTATGAATATTTCTCGTAAAAATATCAAATTAATAAAAATTTTGTTCAAGTTTTGTTGGTATTCTATATTTAATATAAAAGTAGTACGTTTGTAAATTTTTTTCATAAAAATATGGATTATCGTTTAAGAATACTTGTATTACAAAACAAAAGGTTCATTACCATATTCAGTTCATTCGCATGTTTGGTAATAATTTTTTTTTAATTTCGAATAGCTATTGAATTGCAGAAGATTTTTTTTTTATTGAAATTAAGTGTGTTATACAATTTAAGATATACTTAGGGTTCAGATGCCATTTAAAAAGAAAAATGGATATAAATATTAGTCAAGTTATTAAGGTTTTACCAATTTTTACCGGTGAACCAAAAGACTTGGAAAATTTCATAAATTTAATAAAACTATTACATGATGAGTTGAAGGTGGCTGATCAACCGAAGTTGATATCTATAGTGTTGACAGTAAAGGTCAATGATAGTGTTAGATCGAAAATAGTAGTCGAAGAGAAACCAGAAACTTTCAAAAAAATCAAAGAATTATTTTATAAAATTTTTAGTTCAAAACGTTCTGTACTTGAAATACAGTCAGTATTAATAACAACAAAGCAGATTGGTAAAATAGAAAATTTTACTAATAAAATAGAAAGCTTAGTCACTGAGCTAAACAGTGTACATAAAAGAAAATTGGGCGGATATGATATTAAAACCATACATCATTTAACTGACCAATTTGCGTTAAATGCATTCAAAGAAGGTTTGTTTACAGAATTAAAACCTACAGTTATAGCTATCCGACCCAAAACTTTAGCCGAAGCAGTGCACATTTCTGGAGAGGCGGCACAAATTGTTAGAATACACACAAAACGTATCAAACCTTAAATATCAAGCATTACAATTTCCGAGACACTATAATAACTATAGAAATAACAATAATCATCAAAACAAAAATAATTTATATCGTACTAACAAATTATAGAAATTATAGACAAGAAAATTCGAATCGCTTCGCGAACCGAAATAACAATAACCTATTTGGGTTATAGAAATCAAAGATACAATAATCGAAATTATAGTAATGAAAATCGTAGAAACCAAAATGTACACATGTTACAGAGTTCGGGAAACGGGGTTATTCCTCCGATAACAGCGCGGGAGGAGATAACAAACGAAATGAACGAATTATCGATTCATTAATATTCAATATAAATATAAATGCAGGAAATTTGGCAATGTTATAGTCGGATGTGTCAGGAGACGTCTTGACATATCTGATTGGTACAGGATCAGATATCTCTGTAATTAAGATCGACAAGCTAAATGAAAATCTAATAATCAACAAAAGTGAAAAATGTAGAATAACAGGTGTTACTGATTCCGAAACTTATTCGTAAGGAACTATTTATGCAAAATTCAGAGTAAATAATCGAGATTTGAAACAAAAATTACATGTAGTAGATCAGAATTTTCCTATAGGTACAGATGGAATCATTGGCAGAGATTTTTTAAGGAGAAATCTATGCAAAATAGACTATGAAACCTTTTCAGTACATATACATTTTCCAGAAGAAGAGATTATAATACCTATGGAAACAAGTCTCCCGAAACAGAACAGTTTCATAATCCCTGCGAGAACAGAAATTATTTAAGCTTTAGATATAGAACGAAGTGTAGATAGCATAATAGTAAGTCAAGAGATAGAAAAGGGTATATTTATAAGTAATACGGTGATTCCAAAAAATGGTATTGCGCATGCAAAAATAGTTAATACGTTAGAAAATGATGTTAGATTAGAAAAATTTAAACCGATAGTAGAAAATTTAGAGGATTACCACATAATTAATAATATAGTGGACGTAAATATAGCAAAAGAAGATAGATATAACAAAATAATAAAAGAATTAAATATGAAAAATAATAGTGAATTTGAAAAACAACAAATTTATAAAATATGTAAGGATTTTGTAGATGTATTTTACGTATCTGGTGATAAGTTGACAACAAATAATTTTTATAGGCAGAAAATACTAAAACAGGATCCCACCCCTGTATACATACAAAAGTATAGACTGCCACAAACGCAATATTCAGAAATAAATAAAGAAGTGCAGCATTTGTTAGATAGTGATATAATAGAACCCTCGATAAGTTCTTATAATTCACCATTATTAGTCGTGCCAAAGAAAATGATAGATGGTATTAAAATGGAGATTAGTGGTAGACTTTAGACAGTTGAATAAGAAGATTATTGATGATGAACTAGAAGAATCGCGTCCTATTTCAGCATTTTCCACTAGTCAAGGCCACTACCAATTTAAAAGACTACCATTCGGTCTCAAAATATCAACATAGTTTTCAAAGAATGTTATCGATTGCCTTAGCAGGTCTAGATGAATTAGCATTTCTTTACGTTGATGATATAATAATATTTGGATGTGGTATAAAACACCATAATTCAAATTTAATAAAGGTATTAAAACGACTAAGGTCTTATAATATAAAAATTAATCTATCAAAATGCATTTTTTTTAAAAGTGAAGTAACATATTTAGGACATCTTATTACTAGTGAAGGAATAAAACCTGATCCATCAAAATTTGAAAATATTAAAAGTTATCCGTGTCCTACAGACGTAGACAGTACACGTAGATTTGTAGCATTCTGCAATTGTTATAGAAAATTCATTCGTGATTTTGCTTTTATAGCAAAACCATTAAATAGTCTATTAAAGAAAGGTGCCGTATTCACTTGGACAGATCAATGTGAAGAATCAGTTAAACTTTTAAAATCAAAGTTAATGAACCCTCCAATATTGCAATATCCGAATTTTGATCGAGAATTCATTTTAACTACAGATGCATCAAATTTTACTCTTGGAGCAATTTTATCACAAGGAGAAATTCCAAATGACTTACCAATTGCATTTGCTAGTAGAACAATGAATAAACATCAACTAAATAAACCAATAATAGAAAAAGAGCTGTTAGCTATCCATTGGGCTATTAATCACTTTAGGCTTTACCTGTATGGTAGAAATTTTACAGTCGTTACTGACCATAGGCCGTTAGTAAATCTTTTTACAGATAAAAATCCATCCTCAAAGATGACTAGGATTAGATTAGATCTGATAGACTATAACTTCACAATAATTTTTAAACAAGGCAAATTAAATACAAATGCGGATGCTCTATCTAGAATAGTATGGGATACACAATCTTTAAAAGCGTTAATACCAAAACAAGTTGTCAATGTAATAACCAGAAGTATGACTAAAAAAGTAGAAGATAAAAGTAATAATAGTGTTAGTGTAGACACGCCGAAGTTGGAGCCTGATCAACTCTATGCTTGGGAGTGTAGGTCTATTAGTGAAATAAGAAACCTAAAAAAATTGCAATTTATAGTTGAAAGTTTAGATAGTTCGAGAAAGAATTTACACAAAAAGGTAACAGAAAATTTAGGAGCTATAAATAATAAAAAATTAGATACAGTGACTGTATTTATTAGTGATAATCCGATTTTGGAAATGAATTCAAAGTTAGAGAAACTATTAACACGCACGCATGAATTGAAAATAAATAAGTTAGCTTTAATATTTAATATTATGATATTTAATATTTAGGTTTAATATTCAGTCACATAAGTATAAATAAATTTAAAGAAAAATTCAATAATCTGCAGAAAAGTAAGATAGGGACAATGAAAGAAAATAATTTAAAAATATTAATATATAAAGCTCCACAGAGAATTATTAGTCCGGAAGATATGAAAAATTTAATAAAAGAAAATCATATGACACCAATAGGTGGAGGACATACAGGTGTAAAGAGAACTATCAATAGAATTAAACAAAGATTTATATGGAAAGGTATGAATAGGATGGTGAAAGATTTTATAAATAATTGCGAATTAAGCAAGAAAAGTAAAATCATAAAGCATACCAAAGAAAAAATGGTGATTACAGAAACACCAGTATATCGATTTTGTCTCAAAATGTGTGAAACGAAATGAGTGTAACCGGAATGATATAGTAGTAGCATATGTATTTGCGGTAGTTTCTTGCGTATGATTGTTTTTCTGCATATGCAAGTCCCGTGTCATTCTTTTTTTGTTTATTCATATTAACTCTTTCAGTGTAAACATGATTTCCGCTAGTGTATTGAGGAACACGATTGCGCTTTTTGACACTCAAAGGGTTAACCATTGTAAACGCCATATTTTTGCGTTGTTTTTGTATTTTCAATTTTTTATAATTTCTAAAATTAATGAAATTTAAAATAAATTTATCGATAAAATTTTATTATTAGATTTAAAATTAATTTATGATAAAAGATAATATAAAATATATTGGCACGTTAAATAATGACATAGCTCGAGAGCAGACGTAATGTGCTGAGAAAAGGAAATAAGCACCATAAAAATTAAACCGATTCGCCCGGATCGTGTTATTTTGGTGCTGTTCATCATACAAATGACACAAATACGAACAAAAGAAAAATACAAATACAAAGACATAATTGTGTATTATACACTGTGTACGTATTCGATTTGTTTTGCTTCGCTCATTTTAAATGAGTAACTCACGAGACAAAATCGATATACAGGAGATAGTTTTGAAATAGTATCAGTAGATACAGTAGGTCCTCTTAAATTATCAAATGAATCTAGATATATTCTTACACTACAGTGTGAACTTACAAAGTATATTGCTTCAATACCAATTAAGAATGAAGAAGCAATATCAGTTGCAAGAGGTATAGTAGAGACATTTATTCTAAAATATGGAATTTTCAAAATTTTAAAATCAGACATGGGAACAGAATTTCTAAATGAAGTAATGAAAAATATTTGTGAACTATTACAAATTAACCAAATTAACTCTACACCATACCATCATGAAACATTAGGCTCAATAGAGAGAAATCACAGAGTTCTGAATGAATATTTGACTAGTTTTAGGTACAACAGATTTTAACTGGGAGGATTGGCTTCTATATTTTGTATTTTCATACAACACAACACCACATACTGAAACACGGTACACACCATTTGAATTAGTGTTTGAAAAAATAGCTAATATACCTTCATTTATTAATGCTAAAGTATCAAAACCAATCTATAACTTTGACAGCTATGCAGAAGAGGTTAGATACAGATTACAGGAAGCACATACAAAAGCAAATAAGCTATTGCATCAATCGAAGTTAGCTAGAAAGAATGTATATGACAAGGATGTAAATCCGTCAAATTTTAAAGTTGGTGATTTAGTATATCTCAAACGAGGAAATAGAAGAAAATTCGAAAGCAATTACACTGGTCCTTTCGAAGTAATAGAAAGAAATGATGTGAATTCAAAGATTAAAATGGATCATGAAATTAAAGAAATTCACAATAATTGTCTAAAAAAATAAAAACAAAAATGTATTTCAATAAGTATAAGATAAATTCATTCGAGTAGAGTTAAGATTAGTAATAACAATATAATATTTATAGAAAGAGAAAAAAAAATTAAAAATTTACAAATCTTCAATTGGTCAATTTTTCTAAAGGGGAAGGATGTAATACCACACATTTGTCATGGAAATATCAATATCATACGCGTTGCAATATACTCTGTATTTCGAAAGACAGGCACGCGAAATATTTTCATGAAATTGTGTTTTTTAAAATAAACATATTTTATACTCCAAAATTTATTGCTTTACGCAATCATAAGTTTTTGACCGAAAACTAGAATTGATTCGTTAACAAAAATAAAATATGTTTATTAGGCATTACGAAATATTGTAAGAATTAATATTAAGGTGATATAGCATAATCCATAATGTTTAATAAATAATATAATGGATATAATAAGTTTAGTTAGTAAGATAGTAAGATGGTGGAGTGACGAGCCAGAAATAGAGGTATTCAAAAAAGTGTAATCAATCGATAGTGTAATCAAAAAATGTAATTAAATAAAAATAAAACTAATAGTTAAATGACAAATTGCGTCAATTATTTCTTATCATTATAAAACAATTAAAGTGAATTTTACATTGAAAATAAATACCTTTTACAACACATTTGTGAATGGTGGACTTAAATTTAAGTAAAAAAAATTTTTGGTTGGCGGAAAAGAGATTGTTATCAATTTATAATGCTTTTTCAAAAAGAATTCCGATTTAACTAAGATCTGTTAAAATCCGGAACACATTACAACCTGTCATTTTTTATATACAAATTTGTGCGTGGTGGCCTTACATCTCTTATCCTTTTTCTGCCATCACAATTGTGTGGGTAACAAAAATATATTTTTGTATGTATTTTGGACTAACATACCCATTTGTGCATTCCAGTCACGTCGTTTTCGTCAAAAAATAACACCATAAAGGTGGATTTACATATCCGACGATTTTTCGGCGTCGAACATCACGTGGCACATTCAACCAATCAGAAAGGATTTCTTCGCCGAATTTTCGGCACGCCGAAGACATGAACAAAATTTATCTTTTCGGCGCAACGACACAGCATACATAGAATAATTGTTTTTTAACTTCATCTGTTTTTTTTTAAATTATGTGTCAAACTAGTGTTAATGTATGGATGTGTGAAAAAACTGTGCCGAAAAATCGTCGAATATGTAAATCATCGATAATACGCGTTCGTCAATTTTCCTGCGGCAAGCAGCCGCGCCGAAAAATCGTCGGATATGTAAATCCACCTTAACTATGATAATAGTAAACTAATTAATCTGTTATAAAAAATAAATAATTAATATGTTATATAATTTATATGTTATCAAATTACAATGTTTTTTTCAAAAATATTTCCGATTTAACTAAGATCTGTTAAAATCGGGAAGACATTACAAAATGTCATTTTTACACACACATTTGTGTGGGTTGGACTTAAATTGAAGCTACAAAAAATTTGTCTGGCATGAAAAGAGATATGCGTAACATTTGGCTGACACAAAATATTTGTTTGTAAATAGAAGTTTAAATTTGATAAAAATCGTAATTTTTAATTATAAACTGACCGTAATTGAAAAATTGAAATATGTAGTATTAATTTTAGTAATCTTCACGTTTTTATCTTTTATACGTTTGTCATTACGTTAAATAGCATCCATACAATTGTTAAAAAATTTTAACCAGTTGAACTAGATAAAAAGTTAAAAAAAAATCTACTACAAATAAATTTTTGCCTTTTTATGCGGTATTTAAATCAATTGAAACACATCCTGAGTTTATGTCTCATTTTCAGAAATCAATTAACAGCGCATCCCCAATAGAATTCCTTTAACGTTTTCCTTACAGAAAAGTACGAAAAAAAACTTGAGAATTCTTAGTTTTTCTCAAGTGTTTTTTTTCATACTTTTCTGTAATGCAAGTTTGCTAATAATGTCTATGTATGTGTAACAAAATTGAATTCAAGTCGTAATAGATAATATCAATACCACTACATAATAGGCCATACTTCTATATAGAAAAATTAATATTAATAGGTAAATTCAAACAAAAACGCGGGTGCCATACGAATAACAAAAAATTACATGGGACAAAAAAAAATTCTTTATTTGTCCCAATAAATCTGCTTTATTATCTCAACAAAGATAATTTATCTGAAGGATCACGATAAATATTGATATAATGAGAAACATTTCCAATAAAAATATTTCCCTACTGAGAAACTTTTCATTTACTAATTTACTGATAAAGCAACTAGACAATTTTTCAATGATACATGCGTGTATAAGATTTTTAATTTCTCTTGGCTCTCGCACTTGTATTATTTGTTTTGGTTTTGTTTCACGATATAAGTACCGAAGAAAAATAATGAATTTAATTTCACACATTTTATTTGTGTAATGAATTTTAGATTAAAGTAATTAAAAATTATTTATTGAGCCAATAATAACTATAATAAAGTTGGTAACGGTTTAGGGCTCGTTTTTTATTTTAAATTAAATAAAACAAATTTAAAGACTGAGCTTTCGATGTCTCATCGACATCATTTTCAAAGCTAATGAAAATTTTTTATATATAAATTTCTTAAAAACAAATATAAAAAGCCTATACAGTAAATACAATTTTTTCAAATAGCAAATACAAAGTAAATTTTAAAGTAAATTTTACAAACAAGTATATAAAATATGAATATGATTTTAAAACTATTAAAAAAATATAAATGAAAATTGTATATATAAATTAAACAATGAAATAAATTTAGAAAAGAAATAAAGTAGACAAAAAACGAAATTAGACAAAATAATTGTAGCAATTGCCAATGTAGGCGCAATCACTATTTATATTTATAGAATTAATGCTAGATTTAATATATAGCAACTCTAAAATTGATCTTTTCCTAAAATTTCGTTCTTTTTCTAATATTTTAACATTATTTAGGCTAATTATGTGACCTGAATTCTTTAAATGTGTAGAAAGTGCACTAGTACCTTGTTCTTCATCTTTATTTACACCATTTTTATGTTGATAAATCCTTTTTTCCAAAAATTGTTTTGTTTGACCCGTATAAACAACATTACAGTCACATTTAACTTCATAAATTAAATTTGACTGCTTATTGAGTGGTATAGGATCTTTAAGTTTAGAAAAAAGACAATCATTTAAACATGATGATGAATTACCGACAATTTTGAAATTATAAATTTTGAACAAGTGTTTTATTTTTTCAAATAAATGTTTAACATAAGGAATTGAAAAATAATTTTTATCATTGTTAATGGACCGAATTTCAAAATTTGTAATAAAATTTTTTTGTTTCCAAATACACTGATTTATTAATTTGGCGGGATAATGATTAGTTAACAATGTTTCTTTTAATATGTTAAAATTTTTATTGTGAAATTTGAGATCTGAAAGTTTTAAAATTTTTTGAACCAAAATGTTTACTGTATTAATTTTATAGGAAGTAGGAAGCCAAGAATGAAAATTTAAGTATCTACCAGACCAACTATCTTTGTGGTACCAATCAAATGAAATTTTGCCATCAGGCTCATGGATCAAAAGTAAATCTAAAAATGGAATTTTGTTGTCAACTTCCTTTTCCAAAGTAAATTTTATTCGATTAAAAATTAAAATATATCAATTTTGTTTTCAGGAATAGCCGTTATAATATCATCAACATATCGATAGTAAAATAATGGCTGAAAATCTAAAGAATTTAATGCCAAATATTCCAAATTTTCCATTAATAAATTTGCTAATATAGGGCTTATGGAAGAACCCATTGGAGAACCAAAAATTTGTTTATAATTTTTATTGTCAAAAGAAAATTCCGAATTATCTAAAACAATACTTAAACCTTCAAGAAATTGGACTTTCGTCAATTTTGATTTTGCGTTCTTTTTAATGTCTCTCCAATTTTTCTTGATAATTTCCGAAACTATATGACTATCTACATTAGTAAATAACGAAATCACGTCTAAACAAATTAACAAAAAATTTGGGGTTATAATGAAATTTCGAATTTTTTGTTTAAAATCTTCGGAATTTAGAACAAAAGAGTTAGTTTTTCCTACACTAAATTTAAGAATGTTACCTAAAAATGCCGATAAACCGTATGTGGGACCATCTATTGAGCTCACAATAGGTCTGTAGGGTATATTTGGTTTATGGATTTTAGGCAAACCATATAATTTAGGAACTACTGGAATATAACAAGTTAATTTTTTCTTTGTAAATTCATCAATGTTGCCAGATTTTTGCCAATTTTTTACTAAAGTGTTTATCGTAGTTTGAATTGGAGTAGAATTATTTTTTATCAATTGTCTATAAGTTGTGTCGTCATTTAATAGGCTATTCATTTTGTTAATATAATCATTACGTGTGGTTAATACGGTTATATTGCCTTTGTCTGCTCGAGTCACCATAATATTTGGATTATTTTTCAAAAACGTTTTTGCTTGTTTAAGGCAAGATAAAATACGTTTTTCAACTGGTGAAAGTCTCTGCAACGATGAACTATTTTCAAAATTAGTCAAAACATTAACAAATTGATTACGAATTTGGGTACGACTGTTTTCCGGAAAACTAAAAATTGCACTTTCAACACAAGATATAATTTTGAAATAAGGTACATAACTACCAACAGTTGGTTGACAAAATTTATTACCTAAACTTAAAATAAATTTAACTTTAATTGGAAGATCAATATTAGAGAGATTTACTAACCAATTTTCACTAGCATTAACCGAATCTTCTGTTAAAAAGTTGATACTGTCTACAAAAATATTATCAAATTTCGCAATTTGCCTTACCTTAATTTCATTGAAATGGAAGTTAAAAGTAAATTCCGAGTGCTGGACAAATTCCTGGATAAGATTGGATGGAACAATATCTTCTAAGTTTTGCTTAATGATTGAATTTCTTCATTCATTACTCCAAAAATGAATTGGTTTTGAAGTCGGGTAAAAACTTCATTGTTAATGTTGAACACATCTTTTAATTTTCTTGTTTTTGGATAAACATGCTCTTTACGGCATTTTAGCAGGAAATGTTGTTTATTAATTAATTTAGCCAGTCTATATTTCTCGTTCATAAATTTTTTCATTTTTTGCACTGTGGTATTACCGTATTCAGCTTTTATTATTTGGAAAAAACCTCTAGTATAATTTCCATTAATTGTCTCCATTTTTTCAACCGGAGATGTTTATGTAATTAAAAATTATTTATTGAGCCAATAATAACTATAATAAAGTTGGTAACGGTTTAGGGCTCGTTTTTTATTTTAAATAAAATAAAACAAATTTAAAGACTGAGCTTTCGATGTCTCATCGACATCATTTTCAAAGCTAATGAAAATTTTTTATATAAATTTCTTAAAAATAAATATAAAAAGCCTATACAGTAAATACAACTTTTTCAAATAGCAAATACAAAGTAAATTTTAAAGTAAATTTTACAAACAAGTATATAAAATATTGTATATATAAATTAAACAATGAAATAAATTTAGAAAAGAAATAAAGTAGACAAAAAACGAAATTAGACAAAATAATTGTAGCAATTGCCAATGTAGGCGCAATCACTATTTATATTTATAGAATTAATGCTAGATTTAATATATAGCATCTCTAAAATTGATCTTTTCCTAAAATTTCGTTCTTTTTCTAATAAAGGGTTATCCAATTCAAGCTTGATAAAGTAAACTTAAAAAAAACACACAAAATATTCGGAATATATTGTAATTTTTATTTCATTTTACAGATTGATCCTTGCCGTTTTTAGTTAAACAAGATATCATTCAAATGTCCTCCACGGGACTTCTTACAGGCCTTGATTCTTTTGAGGTAATTTTCAATGACTTTTCGGCACATTTCGGGCGGTATCTCGGCCATTACCTTAAGAATATTAGTTTTCAATTCGTCAAGAGTTTGAGGATTGTTTGCGTATACACGATCTTTCGCGTAGCCCCACAAAAAGAAATCCAAAGGCGTTAAATCACAGGATCTTGGAGGCCAATTGACATCAGCCAATCGTGAAATCAAACGTCCAGGAAATTTCTCTTGCAAAAGATCTCGATTTGCTCGTGTTACGTGACTGGTTGCTCCATCCTGCTGGAACCACATATCGTCAAGATCATAATCTTCGATTTTCGTAAAAAAATAGTCGGTTAACATGCGGCCATAGCGCTCAGAATTGACGGTAACGGTTCGTCCATGGTTGTTCTCAAAAAAATACGGCCCAATCACACCACCAGACCACAATGCGCACCAAACAGTGACTTTTTCCGGGTGTAATGGCTTCTCTACAATCAATTATGGATTTTCTGAGCCCCAAATTCTTCAGTTTTGCTTATTAACGTATCCACCAAGCGAAAAATGAGCTTCATCACTGAAGAAAATTTTGTTCGAAAAATCAGCATCAGCAGATTTAATAATTTTAACGCGTTGGTCGATTGTTAAATGCTCCATATTCTTAAATGGCAGAATGTCAACTAAATAAATGACAGCGTACTTGACGTTTATCTTTGACAGATGTCGGTATACAGATTTCTACTTTATCAACCTCGAATTGGATAACCCTGTATTTTAACATTATTTAGGCTAATTATGTGACCTGAATTCTTTAAATGTGTAGAAAGTGCACTAGTACCTTGTTCTTCATCTTTATTTACACCATTTTTATGTTGATAAATCCTTTTTTCCAAAAATTGTTTTGTTTGACCCGTATTTTGATCCATGAGCCTGATGGCAAAATTTCATTTGATTGGTACCACAAAGATAGTTGGTCTGGTAGATACTTAAATTTTCATTCTTGGCTTCCTACTGCCTATAAAATTAATACAGTAAACATTTTGATTCAAAAAATTTTAAAACTTTCAGATCTCAAATTTCACAATAAAAATTTTAACATATTAAAAGAAACATTGTTAACTAATCATTATCCCGCCAAATTAATAAATCAGTGTATTTGGAAACAAAAAAAATTTATTACAAATTTTGAAATTCGGTCCATTAACAATGATAAAAATTATTTTTCAATTCCTTATGTTAAACATTTATTTGAAAAAATAAAACACTTGTTCAAAAATTATAATTTCAAAATTGTCGGTAATTCATCATCATGTTTAAATGATTGTCTTTTTTCTAAACTTAGAGATCCTATACCACTCAATAAGCAGTCAAATTTAATTTATGAAGTTAAATGTGACTGTAATGTTGTTTATACGGGTCAAACAAAACAATTTTTGGAAAAAAGGATTTATCAACATAAAAATGGTGTAAACAAAGATGAAGAACAAGGTACTAGTGCACTTTCTACACATTTAAAGAATTCAGGTCACATAATTAGCCTAAATAATGTTAAAATATTAGAAAAAGAACGAAATTTTAGGAAAAGATCAATTTTAGAGATGCTATATATATTAAATCTAGCATTAATTCTATAAATATAAATAGTGATTGTGCCTACATTGGCAATTGCTACAATTATTTTGTCTAATTTCGTTTTTTGTCTACTTTATTTCTTTTCTAAATTTATTTCATTGTTTAATTTATATATACAATTTTCATTTATATTTTTTTAATAGTTTTAAAATCATATTCATATTTTATATACTTGTTTGTAAAATTTACTTTAAAATTTACTTTGTATTTGCTATTTGAAAAAATTGTATTTACTGTATAGGCTTTTTATATTTGTTTTTAAGAAATTTATATATAAAAAATTTTCATTAGCTTTGAAAATGATGTCGATGAGACATCGAAAGCTCAGTCTTTAAATTTGTTTTATTTTATTTAAAATAAAAAACGAGCCCTAAACCGTTACCAACTTTATTTTAGATTAAAGGGTATAATATTTTGTATGTTACAATACAATTTTTATTTATATTCGTTTGTGTTTTGTATATTATTTGTGTAACCTGCTATGTAGTGTGAAACATAGGAAGATTTTACTACAGTACACATAATACATAAAATTAATTTTTATACTAATCGTACACACGAAAATAATCATCAAAGTAAAAACATATGCGAAAAATGAACGACATTTTTTTTTATTACTACTTTGAAACTGATACACTGAGAGAAATTATTGCCCACAGAGATACATTTTATATAGATTTTATGATATAAAATATATCTCGTTTCGGCACAAGAATATTTTATATCTCTAAAAACGAAAAATATATCTAAATTTTTATAATGTTTAGCGACATAAACATATCTCTCTTAGCTCGGTATATACTTCTCAAAGTTAAAAACAAATACTAAATTCGTAATAAAATATATCGATATCAAATATATGAATTTTCCCAATTTTATATAATTATAACTAGACATGGTATTTTTTTATTAAACAAAGATTTATATTCATCATATACAGTAGATTTCGTTTATAGCGACTACGGATATAACGACATTTCGGTTATAACGAGGCAAATTTTTGGTCCCAAGCATCAAAACATTATTTTAATATAAAAAAATTCGTTTATTACGACCCGGCTATAACGACGATTTCGGATATAACGTCCAATTTTTTCTATTTTTTTGAAAAAAAATTTGTTATAGCGACCAAACATTCGTTTTTTCCTTACTACTTTCGGGGAATCACATTTTATTTTTATTGTTTGTGATTTTGTTGTACATTTTCAGTTAATAAGTGCATTTATTTGAGAACAGAGGTGCGGTTTAATGTTAATAAATTATCTTTGTGGTTTAATTAGTTTTAATTTTTTTTTTATAAATTATCTGTGTGGTTTAATTAGTTTTAGAAAAATTAAGAAATTATCTGTGACTTTATAACTGGTATTGAACTCCATAATTAAAATGTCAAAACGCTAATCTTATTCCATTGAAGAAAAAGCCAACATGGTAATGCGTTTAAAAAATGGAGAATCAAATTCAGATTTAATTAAAGAATTCAATTTATCACATTCTACTTTATCAACGATGTGGAAAAATCGAGATAAAATAAAAGAACAATTCGAAGTGAATTCTTTAAAAATAAAAAAAGTAAGGAAACCAAAACACGACGATATTGATAAACTATTGCTCGACTGGTTTATCAATTCACGAAATCAAATTCCAATTTCCGGGCCAATTTTACAGGCCTAAGCTAATGAATTCGCTCAAAAAATTGGCAAGTCAAATTTTACTTGTAGCGACAGCTGGGTGTACCGTTTTCGTCAAAGACACAATAAAGTGGTTGGAAAAATTTCAGGAGAAGCGGTTGCTGTATCAAAAATCATATTATATTTATATAATATGAATTGAATTTAAATAATAAAAATGCGTTAATTTACCACAAAAAATCAATTATTGGCTTAATAATCATTATGTTTAGTATTGGAGTTTGTGTCTTCACTAAAAGAAAAAAATCGTTTATAACGAAATTCGGATATAACGACCAATTTTGATCGGTCCCTTGATGGTCGTTATAGACGAAATCTACTGTAATTCATTATTTATTTTAACCATTTAGCATGTCTTACATATTCAGTTTGGATATTTTTATAACTCAATTGAATATGACATTTTATCATTTTGTTTTAATTGATTTTAATATTTGCCATTAATTCATTGGTTCAATCCAAAACCAATACAAAAATTTATTGTCTCAGATCAGATTAGTTATATCTGAATCTGATCCAGAAGAACTCTGATTAGAGTTCGTCTTAAAAAAATTTAAATTCGAGATATTATATTTCTCATGTGCATATTGAGCTAGTAAATTTTAGTTTTATGACGAAAATTAAGAAATTATATATAACTTTTAGAAATAGAAATTTTTTCACACATAACAATAAATATGCTTTACTGCGATATATTTTATTTGGACTTGGGCAAAACCGAACACAATCATATTCTATAAGCCGTACAATAATCGGCTATACACGCGGATAATGGCACTTTTTAACTCCTATTTGATAGTATTGGTGTACATTTTTAACTTCTATTTGATAGTATTTGTATACGGCCAATAGAAATCAAATATGACACATTTGTTCTAGATTTCTCTTTTATGTTTTTACAAACAACAAAAAACAAAATAGATTTTAAGATCAGATATGCGTAGCCACGCCTGATTCATGCGTAAAAAGACTAAAACAATAATGAAAAATAGAAATTAAAACAAAATTCGTGATCGAAATGCACTTTTGAATTATACAAACAAAACACACCTCCTAGTTTTTGTTTTTTTCTGTTTTTCCCTTTAAACATTTTTTTACGTAAATGTATTTCCGAAACATATGCACAACTTCGAGTAAATAGAGAATACAATTTCATGTTCGTATACGCACAATACAATTAAACAGAAGTGAAAAATTACATGCGTGTCGCTACAGTACGGCTTATAGAATATGATTGTGTTCGGTTTTGACTTGGGTTAAAATATTTATCTCTGTTACACATAAACTGTATAACTGAAACAGCTAAATATGCATATACAAAACGGATAAAAATATTGCTATTGTAAAAATTTGTATATCTCATTGTAATAAAATTTACGAGATACGCAATAAGGCTGTTTGAGATATATTTTATATTGAACTTGGTTAATTTTAATACACATGCTTCTATATTTTATTTCCAAATCGGTAAAATGTTGCAGATACTCGTAAGTCATTATATCTATGCGGAAAATAATTTTTTTTTTAGTGTATCACCCCAAATTTATGCCCCTCACTCTAGGGTACTCAGAGGGCTTCGGCTATCTCTGTGTATACCTGTGAGTACAACAAATACGGAATGTAATACCCCAGGTGGTACAGCAGCATATAAGCTGACAAATCCACACTCTTCGGAGGCTTGCCCGATAGATTCTGGGGTGAGCCAATCATTGTTTAACCCATTTGGACGAAGTTCCAAATTACCAAGATCACCAAGATCTTGAACTGAAAATATATTTCAGTACGAGAAGGAAAATGCCTAACTCCGTGAACAACTAAGAGACATAAAAGAATTTACAACTAAATTGAAAGAAGAATTCACAATTCACAACACGTGCAGAACTTGAGAACACACGAAACACGTGCAGAACTTGGGAGGACACCTAGCCCTGCAATCGATGATGACATTAATCCATTCCATACGGATGAAGAAGAATTAGAAAGAGAAACAAATTGGATGTTGAAACGGAATAAAACACCAAGTAAGATAAGGAAAGCTCAACACTCACCAGAAATCGAAGAAACTTTACCATCAACTTCAAAAGAGGTTTCTAGAAAACAGTTAATCACCAAGAAACAACTAGCTCTAGAACAACAACCAACTAAACAAAAAGAGAAATCACCTCCAACAATGAATGTTGCTGGGTCAGTAGTAGAAAAATCACCCGAACGGCAACCAGTTCAACAAAATGAAGCACAGCCAGAGGTAAAAGCCCCACCACCGATTTTTATAGTAGGAGTAACCAACTACTCAGAAATCCAAAGTGTAATGAGTACTGTTACGGAACAAGAGTATAAAATTATTGCTCTGAACAATAATGTATGGAAGATTAACACTTCAAATCTAAACGCATACAGAAGCTTGTCAATGAAACTGAATACGGAAAAATATCAGTGGTACACGTACGAAAATAAAAACGATCATCCCATCAAGGTCATGGCAAGAGGCCTACATCCAACCTGTGAAAGTAATTCAATAATGGAGGATCTAGAAAATAAAGGATTTAAAATCCTTGATGCCGTGAACATTATTAAAAAAGAGAGACGTAGCGGAGAGAACTGACTAGCTACCATTTCAAAAAGAGGGCTTCCCCTCTTCATGCTAACGTTTGATAAATCCGAGCAAATAGAAAAATTTACAATATAACTGACATACTCAACATGCGAGTAAAGATCGAAGCTATTAAAAGAGGCAGTACAAGAATAGTACAATGTAAAAAATGCCAAGGCTATAGCCATACGCAACGATATTGCGCACACGAACCAAGATGCGTGAAATGTGCTGAAAAGCCCCCAATACAAACTTGCAAACTATCTAAAGAAGAACATAAATTGTAACGGGCAGCATCTAGCCAGCTACCGAGGATCTGAGGTTGCCAAGCAGCTACAGAAAATGAGGGATCAGGCACGCAAACCCCCTCTAAGTCATCCAAACAAGGATCGAGAAAGAAATAAAGCATCTATCAGGTCGCTTCAGATTCGAAAGAAGATGAGACGAACGGTACCGAAAATTTTAAAAACACTGCGTCCAAGCAATTTTAAAAACTCAAGGCTCTTGAGACAGAATAAACCAAATAAGTTACTTCTGGATCGACTTAATCTGCTGGAAATACCAAGTTCCAAAATAGTTAAAAATAAATAATGTATGCAATACATAGTTCAATTCATAATTCCGGAGCAGAAACCAGACATCAAAACTACTCATTAAGAATAGCCATATGAAATGCAAACGAATTAACACAACACCTAGAAGAATTTGAACTATTTTTAAATACCGAGAAAATTGGTATATGCTCAATATCAGAAACACATTTTACCAGCAGCTCCTGTCCTGTGTGTATCAATCGGGAGATATACTTGTTACCATACCACACATCCTGAAGAACGAGCAAGAGGAGGGTCAGCTATACTTGTTAGGGATAATATCAAACATCATAAATAATTAGAAATAGAAAAAGAATCCATGCAAGTAACCACCGGTAATCGGATCCATGCAAGTAACCGTGGTAAAATTTGGTTATCACAACACCTGTAATATATCTGCGATATATTGCCCCAACGGTATAACCTAAAGAAAGAAGAGTACATTAACTTGTTCCAGAAATTAGGAAATAACTTCATTAGCTGTGTTCCAATGGAGAAAGCAAACTACTCACAAGTACTTGTAACTACTCGCAGCTACCCATGCTCAAATGGTGGTGTAGATGTTGAAAGTAGTTACGCATAAATTTGATGGTAGGTATATTAGTTTCAAAAAATTTAACAGATGGCTTTGTGATGGTTTGATTATGTTGAAATGTCAGATTTATTACAATTTTTTGTTTGTTTATATTCGATTGATTGACAATAAGGGATTTTTGTGGAAAATTACTTATCAAATTGCAATAAAATTTGTAAAATTACAATTAGCTACTAATTATAATTATTAAATTGATCCAATTATAAATATCCTAATATATATATTTAAAATTATTAAACTGATGGAATTGATTCGACTATTAAAGCGGTGGATTTTTATAATAAATATATATAAATTAATTTTATTTACATTTTCACTATTAGAACCTCAATACTTCTCTTTCCTGCCAGCGTACGCACAGATTAAGGCTTTGCCTTCATGGTATGTCCAATTTTTGACATTATGTATTACCAAATTGTCTGAAAATATTCAAACAAATTTGATTTTGTACAACAAAATATGTTGCTGTCATAATTTTGCCCGTTCCTTTGGTTATCTACTCACAAGTACTTGTGAGTAGCAAATTGTTTCCATTGGAACACAGCTATTATCGGAGGTGACTTTAATGCAAAACCCCCTTCTGGGGTTCAAGATTAACCTCTCCAAAAAGGCAATGAATTACTTTCAGCTGGCCAATACTCAAACTGGGAATTTTACTAAGAAGGGAAACCAACGTACTGGCCAACTGATTCTAACAAAATCCCAGACCTCATAGGTTTCCACATCACTAAAGGCATATCGAAACGCTACATCTTCTTAGAAAAGATGAAAGTCTAATATCTGATCATTCTCCTGTTATTATGACGGTTAATGAAAATGTAAAAGAAAAAACAAATTCACCACAGCTCACAAACAACAAAACAAATTGGGAATTGTTTAAGCAACTAGTAGAGGAAAAAAATAGAACTTCAAGTGCCAATCAAAAGTGAAAATGAAATAGAAGAGGAACTAGACGGGCTCCTTGATGGAGGGTCATACAATGGTCGGCTTGGGAACGCACCCCAAATTATCATCCAGGAAAGAAAACTCCGTTATTTACCCAATAGAAGTAAGAGAACTAGTACAGGAAAAACGAAAAGCCGGAAAGAAACGGCAGAATACGCGTGCGCCACAAGATAAAACCACATTAAACAACTTGTGCATCAAACTTAAGGCACTCATAAAAGCAGTGAAAAATAAAACAATTGAAAAATACCATTGTTCTCTAGCTCCAACTAAAGATACCGACTACTCCCTCTGGAAAGCAACAAAAGGGTTAAAACGACCAAAAACGCAAATCCCCCAAACAAAACAAACGATGGGAAATGGGTTAGAAGTGCGAAAGATAAAGCTGACCTGTTTGCTGAACATCTTGAAGAAACATTTCAACCTTTAGGTTGGCAGACCAATGACGAAAACACTGCTGAAATGCCCAGAATATCTGATTTCCAAGATTCAGGCCTGTAACATTTAAAGAACTAAAAGCTGAAATTAAGAACATAAAAGCAAAGAAAGCTCCTGGTTACAATCTGATAACAGGGCAAATAATAAAGGAGCTGCCTGAAAAAGGCACCGTAAATTACTGCACTTAATCAATGCGATCCTCAGGAAAAAAACTTGTGTCAATGCAGTGAAAAGTAGCAGAAGTAATAATGTTTCCGAAACCGGGCAAGCCACCGAATGATAGAAAATCTTACCGGTCAATTTCACTTCTATAGGCTGGCATGGAGCTTTCAATGTGCAGATGGCCCTTAAATCGGCCCTATAGCAGTTCGTCCTCGAATTGGCTGACCGGCGTAAAAGTAAGAAAAGTAAGGACGGAATAAGCAAACCGCGAAAGAGCAGGGAGAGCCTTGAAGAGGCCCCACAACAGATTGCAGGGATAAACACAACAAAAAAACAATCATACATAGAGAATCGCCACTTTAGGGTGAAATATGAAGATGAATGTTCCGAGCTAAAAAAGATTTCGCCACAAGTCCCACAGGGTAGTGTTTTGGGACCTATTCTTTACCTGCTCTAGACCAGAAATTTACCTTAATTAAACGATGTTACCGTTGCAACATTTGCTGATGACACTGCAGTATCCTGCAGTATCGAAATTATTATTTTTATTTATTTATTCAAAAAACATCTAGGGATAACCATAGATACCAGGCTCAGATGGAAAGAGCACGTTAAAAAGAAAAAAGATGAACTTAATATCAAATATCGAAAAATGTATTGGCTGCTCGAGAAAAATTCGGAATTGTCAACCGAAAATAAATTGCTATTATGTATATCAACAGGTGCTAAGCCTGTATGGACTTACGGAATACAGCTCTGGGGCTGTACAAAGAAAACCAAAACTAAAATTATACAAACTTCTCAAAACAAAGTGCTACGTGGTATAGTTAACGCTCCGTAGTACATTAGAAATGATAACCTTCATAGGGACCTAACTACCCCGACGGTTCAAGAAGAAATTAAAAAACTTGCATTAATTCATGGACAACGTATTTATCAACATGTAAATGAAGAGCTTCGTGTTTTGTTGGACCCTTCACATGTAGTAAGACGATTGCAGAGAACGAAACCAATAGATTTAACGGATTATTAAGGAAGGAATTGTATTCAGTTGTAATAATTTAAATAAAAAAAAAAAAAATTATTTTATTGTTTTATGATAATACATAATAATAATAATACCCAACGACGAATCACCCCTCCCTGACCGCACGCGGGGAGTCACCAACAACATTATTATTATTTTTTGAATATAATTCCAGGGAATTATAAACAAGGATATCATTCTACTAATTTAAAAATTAAAAAGAAGAAAATGGCAAAAAAAAAATTAATGTTAATCGAATAAAAAATGTATTAATAGAGCTATGATTAAATGAAGAGGCTGAAGTACTAAATTTAGGAGAATGACACCCCACCGCAAGAAGGAGAGAACGCCCGTTGGTCTACTTAAAGCAAGCAGATTTGAATGGCAGAAAAAAATAAAAAGAAAGAGAAAATAAATAATAAAAACTAAAGATAAGTTAAGAAAAATTAAATGAAGCGGAAATGGGGAGAATAAAATGGTAAAAATTATAAATACTCGATAGAGTATTTAAGTCAAATCGATAAAAAAAGGTAATATAAAAAATAAAATAAAAATTAAGTTTATTATGGTTTGTCAACTGGTAGCGAATAATAACTTCTTGATGGCGAATTTGCTAATGTGGAAGTCGAATTGTTCGAAATATTTATTAGTCTCGCGCAGCATTCTTGTAACAGGCTCGTTCTGGCCGTAGGTCGTTCTGTTAGGAGCAATTCTGTAAGCTGGTATCGTTCTCAATCCACGAGCAATTACGTTAAGATTTACGTAAATGACACACAACCCACTCGCAAAATAAAATAAAATTAAAAAACACATTCGAAATAGATTGAATTTTTTTTATTAAGGGCCAACTATTTTTTATTAAGGGCCAACTATAGATGAATAAAAAAAATAACAGGAATAACGTAAGAAACGAAGATAAAAAATTATTATTCCAATTTGACTTTTCGGCTATAGATTACATACTTAAAATATTAAGTTCATTCATATATTTCATGTAATATTTTTTGATGTTCATATTTCCTAAAATTTTGAGTGAAACTGCAATATAGTTTTGAGTATAAACGTATACTATTGGTTTCCATTTAACATGATTGCAAATATTTGCAAAGGGAAATTTTTGAATCAATTAGTTGTATTTGTGTGTTATTTTCATTTGTAATTGAATAATTTTGACGTTTTCCAACACAAATGTCTTAATAAAAACATAAATAAAACTAATTTACAAGTGATTTTTAGACTACGGATTGAATAAAAATTCTAAATAATGCCAGCAAAATTGACGTTTTCTAAAACAAATCTCGCACTAACAACATAAACAAAACTAACGTACAATAGATTTTTGGTTAATGACCACAATACAATTTCCAAATAATGGCAGCAAAATTAAGATCTACAAAGAAAAGCTACTACGCATCGAGCTTCGCTATTAAATATATTCATTTTATTCTGGGAGCAACAATGTAATCCAATTAAAACAATTTTTTATATTAAATAATAAACAATAATTGAAAAACAAAGACGTTTATTATTCAAATCAATCTACGGCCATTTATTAGCAAAACATTTTGTCATAACACAGTAATGTTTGTTGTTGTGTTTATTGCAGGGTTGAAAATGCCCCTTTAAAATATTGGGACATTTTCGATTTCGTTTTGTACATGCAAAATTTGCAAAACAAAATGTTGTATGCCCGACTGCTTTTGATTGCAAATCGCTTTGTAATTTTTTTATATGTGTGTATAAAAATGTATATACCGACACGGAATTATTTAAAATGTATGCTATGGAAGAAACCGATTGCAAATAATTGCAAAGCAATATCAAATGGAAACGCACGTTAGGTTAACATTGAAGTTAACTTCTAGTGTTTATATTGAAGAGTTATCTTGAGGTTGAGTCGAAACCATTTATTTGGTATATAGTATTATTATAAGTTTACCATTAATAATGATATTTTGGTATTAATTATTGACAAAAAAAATTGCTATTTGGAAACGTTTATTTGTTATTTTATTTGTTAAACATCGGGTAAGCAAGAACACCTTTCTACCATAGCAATACGTACAAGTACGTGATTATAAAAAATCTTGAGTACATATCGCTCATACACGAGAAAAGTGACAGAGCATTCCCAATAGAATTCCTTATGACTTTTTACTTACAGAAAGAAAAGTATGAAAAAAACTTGACAAAAAAAATTTTTTTTTTCTCAAGTTTTTTTTCATACTTTTCTGTAAGTAAAAAGTCATAAGGAATTCTATTGGGTATGCTCTGTGACACATATTCAAATTTTGTAATTTCCCGTTTTTCTAATAAATGTGATTGAAAATGCATAAATTTTTATTTACCAAATCGTCATATATAAACTAATGCTTGTTTCCGAAAGATGGCAAAAGTGTCGTTTTTCTATGATCCAATTACGGCTACTTTGTTTTTTATCATAATGACATAATTCAGTTTAACACGTGCACCAAATCGTCATATATAAACTAATGCTTGTTTCCGAAAGATGGCAAAAGTGTCGTTTTTCTATGATCCAATTACGGCTACTTTGTTTTTTATCATAATGACATAATTCAGTTTAACACGTGCAGCACAGGAGGTAAGTTCTTTGATTATATAGAAAAATGTCACATGTCTACTAGAAACACTATGTCGTACTAATAATTAGTTCATTAAGCATTTTGTTGTTCATGACAAAATGATGTTTCTGAAATATGACTGTTAAGTGATTTTGTTGATGAATAAAAAATTAAATTCCTATTTCGAATAGTGTCGGAATTTATTGTGTGTTAGTTTAGTTCATAATTTTCTTAACCGATAATTTAACGTGACAGTTTCTGCAATTTTAAATCCAGCTAATTAGGAATAAATTGAAGTAGTTTTTTAGTTTATAGAGTTTTTACAATGGCGTCAAATCGTACTAAACTTATTATGAAGCTAAGCAGAATGCGCGCTATTGGTGTAGTTAATGTAGCAGGTATTATCACTCCTAATTTATTTATATTCTGTATTTATCATAAATATTTATTTGCTTGGTGAATACATTGAACGACGCTTTATTTGTTATAGGGAACACAAGTAAAATTTGGCAGGCCTTCAGTCATATTGATAAAGAGGTTATGGATGAAGATGAAAATGTGATAGTGTCAGCCACGCAGAAAAATAAGACTGAGGTGGCTCCACCTATGGAACATAATAAGACTGAAGTAGCTAATGTGATAGAAGGTAATGAAAATGAGATAGCTCTGGCTTTTGAAGATCACGAGGCTAAGGTAGTTCCGCACATGGAAGAAAACGAAGTAGAAAATGGAATACAGATGTCAACGGCAAAAAATGGAAATGCAACTGAAGTGCCTCAGGTTGTATACTTTGAAGAAGCTGTAAACAATATTTTAGATGACAGTGAAAGTACTATAGTGAATAAAATAGAGGACATGTTTGCCAATGATGACGACAATGATATTGATCCTGATTTTCTATCTTCTTCCTTACACTCCGAGAAAGAGAATACTGCGCCTGAAATGGTTGAAGAAAATCACTTTAGAGATAACGTGTGGAAAAGAATAGGCAAACCTCAGCTCTGGCATAAAAATCAGGCAAAACAAAGAAGGAATACAGACTTGGAGTACGTTTCTGTTTTTTCAAAAAAAAAAAAAGAGAGAATACCTGCAAGAAAAATGGGATCCCCTTGTAACGCGTGTAAATTTAAATGCAACACAAAATTTAGTGACAACGAGAGAGCGATAATTTTCAGTGATTATTGGGCTTTAGGAGAGCTGCAAAGACAAAGAGATTACCTCCTACAAAATATGGAAATTATTAATCCCAAATACAACTACGTTCGAGTTGGAGTCGATGGCACCAATTCGAACTGTGATAAGTAAATTAAAGAAATCAGCCAGTGGCACAGTCCTTGAAGGTGAAAAACGAGGTAAACATGGAAATAGCGCGCGACGTTTAGATGAATCCTTGAAAAATGAAGCTAAAAACCACATTAGGTCGATTCCCCGAGTGGAAAGCCATCACTGCCGTCAGAATACGCAAAGAGAGTTTATATATAGCGGAAAAACATTAGCAGATCTTCATAGGGACTACGTAGCTGAGATGACACAAAAGAATCTTTCTTTTGTAAATTATCTTATGTACAGTACGATTTTTAAAACGGAATTTAATATATCCTTCTTCGTTCCGAAGAAGGATCAATGCGAAGATTGCACGATCTATGACAACAGCAACGAAATCGAAAAGCAGCAGCTTCAAAGCTTCTATGAAAATCACATTTTTGAAAAGGACCTAAGCCGGTTAAAAAAGGAGCAGGATAAGAAAACGGATAAATTTGTTCATGTTGCTGTGCACGACCTACAAGCTGCACTTCCATGCCCACAAGGAAACGCCTCCGGATTCTACTATGTGTCTAAGCTCTCTGTTTATAATTTTACAGTATACGATCTTAAGAAAGATGCAGTTAAATGTTATGTTTGGCATGAAGCGGAGGGAAATCGCGGTGTAAATGAAATAGCAAGTGGTGTATACAATTATTTGCTCAATTTGAAAGATCTGATGAAGTTAGCCAGAAACTAGATATCATATTTTATTCTGATAACTGTTGTGGGCAACAAAAAAATATCACATGCAAAACATGTATAACTTTGCTGTAAAATCAATGGATTATATAAATAGTATTACACACAAATACCTGATCAAGGGTCATACACAAAACAAAGGGGACGTGGCACACTCAATGATCGAAAAGAAAATCAAACTGAAACGTAAAAATGAGCCAATTTATCTACCTGAAACGTACTTCTCTATCATACGAAGTATAAAATTGAAAAACAAGTACTTTCAAGTGTATGAAATGAGCTACACCGATTTCATGGGCATGAAATCCTTAAATGACTGCATTCCAACGAAGAATCTGAAGATAAGTGAAGTGCGAGTTATTCGGTTTACGAAAGAAGGCATTTCATTCAAGGACTCGTAAGGCAGTGAGTTCATTGGCTTAAATAACGCACTGAAGACAAGGAAAAGAAGAAATGAAATGGTTGAGGGCATAACGCCGGCGTATACAACGAAACCTACAATAGCAGAAAAGAAGAAAGGACTAATAGGTTTAATAGAGAAACGAATAATTCCCGCTTACTACATGTCGTTCTATACGAATTTGTAAATTAGAACCAAGATCATCTTTCTGCATTTTGTTTCTAATTTAGACTTGTGCATTGGTCTATGTGTTGAATTCCTTGATTACTACTATTGAATTATTTTAGCTGTTTGAAATATAAATTGAAATTGAAAACTAATTTAAATAGTCTATTATTTGCCATAATGATTTATTTTACAAAATTAGGAGAAGATTTTATTAGTAAAGTGACACATTTTCTGAGTTTCCAATTTTACTTAAACGAATAATTTCCCGCATCTGTAAAGCTTTGAATCCTTAGTCTGAGCTATCGTTTGGTCATAGTTGTCTAACAGCCCCCTTAAGAAAATATACAAAAAATGTTATATTTAATTTAGTGCATAACTAAAATCTTATTTTCTATGAAACTTGATATTTTGAGATGTCACTTTTCTCGTGCATGAGCGAAATATGTATAATATACACAAAATAAAACAAAATCGGTGAATACGTTTTGTTTTGTTTTATATACTTGGTTGGACCAATAAAAAACATCACAATACAAAAAATATATTTTTAGATTTTTTGTTTTTGTCTTAGCGCACGTGTTATGCCTGGTTTACATGAGAAAATTGTTTTCTTCTGCAAATTTTTGCAGGTAAATAAGAATCCGCTATATAAAAATAATCAATGTGCCAGAAAGAAATAAACATATATAGTAATGGCGTAATTTTTTTTATAGGATCATTATTAATTTACTTTCAATGAATTCAAATGCGAAATTTACATTTTTATCTATGGCGTCTGTTTTTATTATGAATCCTCAACATTTATAAATGCGAAATAGTTTTTTTTTCTTGTTGATTTTAAAAATGTTGCCATAAAAATACTCGGATCGAATATATTTTATGGTAACATTTTCATTTTTATGGTCATTTTGGCTTAAAAATTCTTCTGCAAAATTTTGTTGGGATATATTGCTTTTCTTGTCTCATGTGCAAAAAGTCAATGTTATATCTTATTCATTTTGCAGAAGAAAAATGTTGGTCTTATGTAAACCGGGCATTATTGTGGCAAAAAAGGAGTTGCTATCATAATTCCATAATTAATAAATGAAAAGTTCCCAAATTCGATTTTTTTTTATTTGTAAGGTAAACTAAAATATCAATATTTACAGTGAAGCTCGAGGTAATGTAAATGTCCATTGATTTTAGAAGATATTTAAGATATTTATTTGCAATAAGCAAACAGAAAAAAAAATCCTCCATATTTTAGTCGATTTGTATGGTGCACAAAATTTTTATTATCGCCACTAATTCATTCGATTTTTGTATATACAAGAATGGCGTTTTATTGTACTCGCATTGATGTCACATATGTATATATAATTATAACAGAAAAAAATACAAAAAATAAATATGCATTTGAGGACATACATATGTACATATCTAATTACAATTTGACAAGAAAATATAGCAAAATACCACTGAACTAGAAACTTGCTCAATATTTTTCCGACCCCAAGTATAACAAAACGAATCTCAAAATTGAGCTATCGTATTTGCCTTCGAAATATTAGAAAAAAGTCGAAGAATCAATACTTTAGTATTGGTGCGTATATGTATACTGTCCCAAGTATAACAAGATGAAACAAAATAGAGCTACGTATCGTATTTATTTTACATGTTCACGACATGAGTTTGGTAATTTTATAAAAGTGATTTTCTTAAAAAAATTTAAAGAAATGCGTTAATTTAAAAAAATTACACCAAAATATATTTTTATATCTATTCAAATTTTTTTTGTATAAATTAATTAATTTATAGTTCAGTTTTAAATTATTAAGTCGAAAACAAATGCAAAATAATAAACTGGATATGAGCTAATGGAAAATATTTAAACTTTTAATATTACAATCAAGGAATAATATCATCAAATCATTGTTTAATAATAAAAAATAATTAAACAATTAATTATAATATAATTTAGATGTGTATATATGTATATATATATTTTTTATACAATAAAATATTCATTGTTCTAAACCTAAATTTTTTGTTTTGCTTTACATTTGGACGCCATCTTTTTCCTTTAAAATGTATTTTCAATTATAGCCTTTTACATATGTCGTTGCACAAGATCGTTCCCGCCATATTGTTTTTATTGTATTGTTCACACATATATGTATACAATTCTATTTATTGAGTTTCGTCCAGTTTCGAATAATCGCGACACTTTTCATACAGGATCTTATTCTAAGTCGAAAGCAAAACTATGTCAAAGTCGAAACTAAATATAAGTTTTTACTTCGAAATATGACAAAAAAGTCGAATCTTGTTATACTTGGGACGTCCCAAGTATAACAAGATTCGACTTTTTTGTCATATTTCGAAGTAAAAACTTATATTTAGTTTCGACTTTGACATAGTTTTGCTTTCGACTTAGAATAAGATCCTGTATGAAAAGTGACGCGATTATTCGAAACTGGAAGAAACTGAATAAATAGAATTGTATACATGGATGTGTGAACAATACAACAAAAAACAATATGGCGGGAACGATCTTGTGAAACGACATATGTAAAAGGCTATAATTGAAAATACATTTTAGAGGAAAAAGATGACGTCCAAGTGTAAAGCAAAACAAAAAATTTAGGTTTACAACAATGAATATTTTATTGTATAAAAAAAATATATACATATATACACATCTAAATTATATTATAATTAATTTAGAAATTAATTAATTTATACCAAAAAAATTTGAATGGCTCATGCCACACGTAAAAAAAAAATGCCGCATTTTTCTTCGTTTCTTTCCCCGTTTACCTACGATACAAGTTTTAATTGCGACTTAAACAAATTTTCTGTTCTACCACACAACTCAAACATAAATGAAATAAAAAATATTTCAAGGACATTTTTTACTCATGTTAGTTAAAATTTTATTTAAGAGAGCAGAACAAAACATTGGTAGAAAAAAAAATACCAAAATACAAAAAATGCTCGTGTGGCATAACTGAATAGATATAAAAATCAATTTTGGCGTAATTTTATTTAAATTAACGCACATCTTTAAATTTTTTTAAGAAAATCACTTTTATAAAATTACCAAACTCATGTCGTGACCATGTAAAATAAATACGATACGTAGCTTTGTTTTGTTTCATCTTGTTATACTTGGGACAGTATACATATACGCACCAATACTAAAGTATTGATTCTTCGACTTTTTTCTAATATATCGAAGGCAAATACGATAGCTCAATTTTGAGTTTCGTCTTGTTATAACTACTTGGGACAATACCAATACAATAAAGGCCGATTTTTATACATCAAAAAAAATTCTGCGTTAGTATGAGTAATATTTTAAAATTAACTTGGCGGCATACAAATGAAAATACCTTATTATGAAAAAACTTTAAAAATCCTTGTTTACGTCCACTAAATCATTTATATCTTTTAATTGAGCTAGAAATGTGAACTATTGCCCCTTTCTGTCTAATCTTAGCTCTTTTAGTAACATTTATAAACAAAAAAAAAATCTTGTTAAGAATATTTTCATTAATTAATTTAACAATTAGAACAACAACCCATTTTCCATAAACCACGTGCTCTTTACGAAAACAAAATTTTTTTGTTTAGTTTTGTGGTTCATTTTACTATTTTCTTTGGTTTTTGTTTTTGGTTTTATACATTGAGGTACAGTGTGGGGAAAGACAATAGACAAAAACAAATTGAAATAACATTCAATCAATTCCGTTTTTCTTTCCTTACTGTACTCATGTTTACATTTAACTACTGTAAGAATTTTTTCCAATTTATATAATAGAATACTAATCAATTAGTTCACAAACAATTGAAATAATATATTAAATTTATTAAAATGTATTTTCGTAAATTTAATAAATTTAATTAGCGAAATTTTAATTCAATTTGATTCCTAAAAAAATTTTTGTTTAAAATTCAACATAATGTACATCCTTCCGTCGCAACATATATTTTTTTACTAAATAAAGCTAGAAACAGAACAAGAGCGACGACGGCAAGCGTCGACGAATAAATAAAAAATATCGCCGCGATATCGCTGTAGCTAACAGAACAAAAGCGTCAGCGTATGGCGATAAAAAAACAACCAAACGACATAACCTTCTGTGTTTTTGACACATGACGTTGTTGCATTAGGCTACTAGATTGAAAAAAAATGGTTAATAATATGACGGTTAATTGATGCCAACTTATACATATATAAAAAACAGTTGGCAACATTGTTTCGTCGGCAACAAAAATAGAAATAGACTCTAAATTTTTTTCAACGAAAAAATCATCGTCGCCTGCGTTGATGGGTGTGTTTGTTTTGCATGATTTCGGTGTTTTCTAATATGACAGGCGATTTCGCTCGTCGCCTTCGCTCTTGTTCTGTTTTGAGCTTAAAACAAATCAAATTAAAAATTACAAAACAAAACCAAAAAATTATTATTTTCTGTGTTTTCCGTAATTTCTCGTGTGGTAAAATATCGTGTGCCGATTATGACGCGTACGCAAACTGGAGTTGTTGTTTAATAATGAAAAATATTAAATGAAAATTTCGAAATAATAAATTTATTTTTCGGGAAAATTGTTACCAAAGGTTGATTATTTATAGTGATCAGTGACAAAATTTTTTGTTTTACTTTATAATTGAAATACAAGCGATTTACTGGCAAAATCAGCGAACCATAACATTTTGTCTATACACGCATTTTTTTTATGTATGGTTTTCTCAGTTTTTGTTAAATATTACACATACTAACGTCGTGTTTATTATAAAGCGGCCTTTATTGTATTAGTACTGCTTGGGACAGAATCTACTTAAATATAAGTCCTGCTAACTCCACACATATGAAATATACAATAACTAAGTAAAGATGTATTTGAATTTTTTTTCCATAGTAATTTTTTTTTTGAAAAACTAAGTATAAATGTATTAGCGCAGAAACAAAAAAAAATGTAGAAAACAAAATTTAAATTTACGTTGCATTGTTAGTGTAACCAACACACTCTTTGTTAGTTTTTTTTTAATAGCTATATGTCAATGGAAGAGTAAGCAGGACTTATATTTAAGTGGATTTTGCTTGGGACATCAATACTTTAGTATTGATGCGTATATGTATACTGTCCCAAGTATAACAAGATGATACATCTACAAGATGTATAACAAGATGATACATGATGTATACTGTAAATATATATATACATATATACTGTGTATATATGTATATATATATTTTTTATACAATAAAATATTCATTGTTCTAAACCTAAATTTTTTGTTTTGCTTTACATTTGGACGCCATCTTTTTCCTTTAAAATGTATTTTCAATTATAGCCTTTTACATATGTCGTTGCACAAGATCGTTCACGCCTAGTTCATTCTAAGTCGAAAACAAAACTATGTCAAAGTCGAAACTAAATATATGTTTTTACTTCGAAAAATGACGAAAAAGTCGAATTTTGTTATACTTGGTACCGGATTTCATGATTTTTCCGTCCGGATTTTATGATCCCGCCCCAGGTTATAAATGTCAAAATCATTAAAAAAAATTCTTTCAAAAAATCATTCTAACTTATTCTTTAAAAAATCGCAAAAATCACAAAAATATGCTGCCGTATTTAGACACAGACGCGCTCGTACCAGACAAATATGAAAAATCGCCATTTTTATTTTTTTATTTTACTGATTATTTTTTGTTGTTGTTTTTCGACTCGACTCTGGGCGTTTATATTAACCAGAGTTAACTCGACCTAAGAATTTTTTTGGATTGAATCGAGTTAACTCCAAGTTAACTTTTGGTGTTTATATTGAAGGTTCAACCTAGGTTGAACCTAGGTTCAACCTCCAATATAAACAGTATTTATACACACAATTATGTTGGTTTTACTTCAAATCAAGCGAAATTTTTTTATCAAAAACGCCATTACATAAAATGATTTTTAACTCACACATGTGTGTGGGTTGAACTTAAATTGAGCCAATTTCTTTTTTTGGTTGAGAAAGGGATACGTCGACACGGAATTATTTTGAATGTATGCTACAAAGAATTTAAATTATTTATATAGAATTCATGAGAGTAGCTGTCAAACGAGTCAAATTCGGAGGGTAAAAGAGAAAGCATCTAAATCAATGGGATTACAAAAACAAGAAACCAATCTAAACACTCCACGCCAACAACCAAAATTGTTTTCTTAATTTTTTCTGATTTATAACATAAAGTAAGGATAAATTTATCACAAATCACTAGTTTCTTAACACAATTTACATTTTACTTTATACAAACACTTATAGATGGTAAAATATTCTTTTTCGAATTTTTCGATGCGCATTTAGCAATATTTCACAAGACACTTCATTTTAATTAAAAGTTTGTAATTTTTTTTTATAAAATAATACACTACCACGCACTACTACACAAACCACTAAATGTTTTATAACGTTTTTATTTTTTTAATAAGTTTTAATTAATAATTTTAGAAGCACAAAATTAAATCGTCACGATAATTTATCATTGCGCACAAAAGTAAACATCTGTATACCAATTTTGTCCCGAAATGTGTGAAAAGAAATAAGTGTAACCGGAATGATATAGTAGTAGCATATGTGTTTGTGTTAGTTTCGTGCGTATGATTGTTTTTCTGCATATGCAAGTCACGTGTCATTCTTTTTTCCTTTATTCATATTAACTCTTTGAGTGTAAACCTGATTTCGGCTAGTGTATTGAGGAACAGGATTGCGCTTTTTGGCACTCAAAGGGTTAACCATTGTCAACGCCATATTTTTGCCATTTTGTTTATGTATTTTCGATTTTTTTATAATTAACATTTTATTTTTAAAATTTATGGAATTTAAAATAAATTTACTTATAAAATTTTATTAATAGATGTACAATGAATTTATGATAACAGAAAATATAAAATACATTGGCATGCTAAATAATGACACTCCACAGCTCGAGAGCAGACGTAATGTGCTGAGAAAAGGAAATAAGCACCATAAAAATTAAACCGATTCGCCCGGATCGCGTTATTTTGGTGCTGTTCATCATACAAATGACACAAATACGAACAAAAGAAAAATACAAATACAAGGACATAATTGTGTATTATACACTGTATACGTATTCGATTTTTTTTGCTTCACTCATTTTAAATGAGTAACTCACGAGACAAAATCGATATTCTGATTTGGGGTTTCTTATTTCGAAATATGAGTAAGCCATATGCATTTTTATATAACCATCCTGTTCCCACATGACTCAAAAGAGATAGCAAATATTATATTGAGTTTTATATGGGAAAAAAATAGTTGCTGCTCTTCAGCATTTTACTCTAATGTATGCTATGGAAGAAACCTATTGCAAATAATTGCAAAGCAATATCAAATTGAAACGCATTTATATGCGGTTTAAATTACCGCAATTCGATAAATTATTTTTATAGGTTAGGTTTAGAAAAATACAATTCTACAGTGTAGTGAAAATTATTTGTGATTTCATATTCATATTAATATATGTGTACATGAATATAAATAGAAAAGATAAAATCAATACCACTACAATTATACCCCAGACAAACACAAATTAGCTAACCGCGAATTCGAGATTACGTAGTTATTTTTCTCAGTCTGTCAGCACACGATTTTGGCAAAACAGGATTACTGCGTTTATAGAACAAGCTTATTACATTCGGGTTGTAGGAAGAAGATAGATGTGAAATATAAGAGAAAATCAGTAGGATTGTATATGAGGCTGGGAAACATAAGTAATTTTCATTGAATGTAAATAGAAAAATTATTAGATTGAAAATTAAATTTTAAAATGTTTTATCTGTCACAGAAATTAATTATACATTTAGTTTATATTAACTTATTGTAACTGATTCGATTAATTCAAAATCGGCAAACACGCATTGAAATTGTTTAATTTCATTAATTAAATATGAATTTGAACGTTTGCAGTTACAAAATCGGGTTTGTGTCTGTCACCATAACTATAAAATCGCGATTTTCTTTGTTTGACATGCAATCGCGATTGGAAGAAGTGATAATTTTTGTGTCTGGCTAGGGTATAACAGGCCAATCTTGTTATAATTTTTTTGGTATATGTAAATCCAAAAAAAAATGAGAATTCCATACAATACGAAAAAAAATGAACTGTTTGAAATTGTTTTTTTATTATGTAGTGGTATTGATAAAATACACGAATAATTCCAAATTTCAATACATATATCTCTTTTCCTGCCGGCTCACACAATTGTGTGCGTCGGGCAAAAGAATCATGTCAATTTTTTTTTTTTTGTATGTGTTTTGAACCAACTTACCCATTTGTGAATTCCTTTAATAGAGTTACATTAACTAGAGCTGCAACTGTTTTTTTGCCATATAAAATCAATATAATATTTGCTATCTCTTTTGAGTCATGTGGGAACAGGATGGTTATATAAAAAATGCATTTGGTGGTCTCAGATGTCAAAGAAAAAGCTAACCGGACAAGTTTTTGTTGTTGTAAAAAGTCACGCGCTAAATTTTGTGTTCTTAAAAAATCGTGATATTATTGATTAAAAAAAATAAAATATTATAAAACAGTTTGTGTATCGTGTACTAGTGCATTGTTTGTGAATAAATATTGAAAACTTTGAACATTGAAATGAAGTGTTTTGTGAAATGTTGTCAAAATGCGCATCGAAAAATTCGAAAAAAAATTCCTTACCATTTATAAGTGTTTATATAAAATCAAATGAAAATTGTGTTAAAAGCAAAGTGATTTGTGATAAAATTATCTATATTTTTATTTAGAAATCAGAAAAAATTAATTAAAAATTTTTGGTTGTTGTTGTTGGACTTTTTCTTTTTGTAAACAGATGTTATATTACAGTGTCGCATTTTTTTTATTACTACGTACATATTCTACGTGCTTTGCTTTTCATAATTACTTTTTATTTTGGAATACTTATAAATACAATTTTTTACCGAAAATAAAAAAAAATAAATCCGTACTAAATTGGAATAAAAATAATTGTGAATTTGTGTAGTTTTTAATTTCGATTTAACAAATTCTAAATACGACCCGTTGATTTATATGCTTTCTCTTTTACCGTCCGAATTTGTCTCAACAACTCTATCATATATCTATCTTCTCACAACTGCTATCATTCATTCTACCTTTAATTCTAATTCTTTGATTCCTTTCTAACTTATTTTCGTCCGAAAAAACACTATAACTATACACACAATTGTGTTGGTTGTACTTCAAAATCAAGCGAAATTTTTTATCAAAACGCAACCAATTAAACACAATTTTTTTTTGTATTGTTGTGTTATTGCTCTCTCGAAAATAAAATTTAAACTAAAATCTACATTTCAAAAATGACCTTGAAATTTGTAATTTCATTTTTGTTTGTGTTAGTTCGGCTTCACCGAAATTTTTTATTACGCAGTTAAAACGGCTTTTGTTGGTAAAAGCGGAAAGAAAGGAAGGTGACGCCGGTCTTATGAAGTCGAGTGTGGCTTGATCCATTTCGCGTAAACAATTACAGCAGTGTTGCTTTCGAAAATCCTACTTAGCTTAGCTTTTGCATCTGGAAGCAACAACTTTTGGCTTTAATTTTTTTTTATGTATTTAGATTCTTCGGTTTGGTTCATTTTAATAATATTTTTTTTATTTTACGAAATAGAACAAATTAAATTCGGTATTTTTCTGTCAAAACAAACGCAAAATGTCTTTTTTTACAAGATGACAAAAAAAAATAGTAAAAATAACCGCCTTGTGGTTAATAACCATAAACTGGTTTTATTTCCGCTAAACCTAAAACATTTTTGGCTACATTCCACCGTTCCACACTTTGATTCTTTACTTGTGACTCTTTCCTCGTTTCCTTCCCCTTCACCAACAAACTAAAAACAGTTTGTGGTGGAAGGGGAAGGAAGCTCGGAAAGAATCACGACGAAAGAATCAAAGTTTGGAATGGCGGATTGAGCCCAGCCACACTATGATTCTTTCGTCGTGATTTAGTGGAAAAATTATGGGGCATTTACATGTATGTCAATGTACAGGTTGACATGGAGCTTGCAATGTGCAGGTGGTATACTGTAGTTGTATGAATAGGTGAATGGGTTAATGATGTGGCGTGAATGCGTAGTATCACAATGGTCCAAAAATGGCCTAAGTGTCAACCATTGAAACCTAACCTAAACCTACATGAAGAAAATTGTTTTCTTCTAAAAATTTTTGCAGGTAAATAAGAAGGATCCGCAATATAAAAATAATCAATGTGCCAGAAAGAAATAAACATATATAGTAATGGCGTAATTTTTTTTATAGGATCATTATTAATTTACTTTTAATGAATTCAAATGCGAAATTTACATTTTTATCTATGGCGTCTGTCTGTTTTTATGATCTGTCTGTTTTTATGAGGATTCATACTCAACATTTATAAATGCGAAATATTTTTTTTTCTTGTTGATTTAAAAATGTTGCCATAAAAATACTCGGATCGAATATATTTTATGGCAACATTTTATAGTGGTTTTTATTGTGGCTTAAAAATCTTCTGCAAAATTTTGTTGGGATATATTTCTTTTCTTGTCTCTCATCTGCAAAAAGTCAATGTTATATCTTTTTCATTTTGCAGAAGAAAAATGTTGGTCGCATGTAAATGGGGCATTAGTTTGTTGGTGAAGGTGAAAGAAACGAGGAAAGAATCACAACGAAACGATCAAAGTGTGGAACCGCGGATTAAGCCAATTCGGCTTATTATTATTACAACAATTGCATTGTATACAATGCAGTTGTTGTCTTAATTTTGCGAAAGCAACACAGCTTACGTATTTTATATGTTATATCTCGATTCAACCTTTTAATGTTCTACATTTCTATAACCCTTTTTCTACCAAGATAAAAAAATGGCTCAAATAAAGTCCAAACCACACAAATGTGTGAGTATAAAAACATAGTATATAATGGCGTTTTTGATAAAAAATTTCGCTGGATTTGAAGTACAACCAACACATTGTTTGTATAGTTATAGTGTTTTTTTCGGACGATAATAAGTTTAAAAGGAATACACAAATGTGTAAGTTGGTTCAAAACACATACAAAATTAAATTTTTGACATGGTTATTTTGCCTAACCCACACAATTGTGTAGGCAGGAGGGTAATGGGATGTATAGCCTCAACCAGTCAGGAATAAATCTTAACAAAAAAGATACGTACACATACACGAGATGCTTTTACATCACAATGAAAAAAGGAAATAAACTAAACAAAATTAATATATTATAGTAGTAAAATAGCGTTTACACTACGATTATAATATCATACCATTAACAAATTAATCTTTAACAAAATTCAATAAAACACCATTTTTACTTTATCACATTATTAAAACTAATCACATAATATGAAAAAATATTAAAATAATTTTATTTAATAAATAAAATAGAAAACAAAAAAAATGTACACAAAATAAATATGGCTTCCACCCACCTGCATCAAAAATATCTTCTTTTGCTGTGTCACTGTGTGTAATACACAACAACAAATCGTATTTTTAAGTTTTTCTTATTCTCAGGCGAAAAATAGAGCGCACTATTTTTTATTAAGTGACAGCTAAAATTAAACGAAGGGGAAATTCGGTTTCTTACATGAAAATTAAGTTTGACTGGGTAATAACATTGAAATGCCATTTATCGCATTCTTAAGGTCGATTTATAGTGCGTTCATGACATCGTGAGTTAGTTCGAAAAAAATTCTATGGAAACACACAAAATGTATTAAAACAACAACAAAGATAAAATAATTTCAACTCGAGTTCGGAACTAGTAGGCGTGGTATAAAGCATTTCAAATAGTTTGATTGGTTTTGAGTTCGTTAGCGAGCATGGAAATATTTGTTTCCGATGTCATGTACGCGACATTATATTATCGGCGCGGCACAGTACAGCTCATACCAAAAAAATATTGTGTCATGCATTTACTATTACTACGTATATATTAAGAATTCAATCCGGATTCAACCCGGATCGAAACTTCAATATATATCTGTGATCGAGTCAACTTCGCGTTAACTCGATTCGATCCACCAAATTTGTAGAATCGAGTTAACTCAATCCTTAAAAACACCAATATATACGGAATTGAGTCGAAAAACAACAACAACAAATTTTTATAAAAATATTAATAATAAAACAACGCCATTTTTATTTCATTTACGATTATTTGCGAATGTATAATTTGTTTTAAATATTTTAATTTTTATTTGAATTTAAATAAATTTAGAAATATCTACATATTTGGAATATTTTTTTTGACGTTTATCTCAACTCGGTTTCGATTCGATCCAAACATAAGTCGCCAATATATACGCTAAAAAAGATAACTCGGTTTCAATCCAAAGTTAACTCTAAGTTGATTCGATCCGGATTGAATCTCTAATATATACGTAGTATATGGCCCGTGCCACACGTAAAAAAAAATGCCGCATTTTTCTTCGTTTCTTTCCCCGTTTACCTATGATACAAGTTTTAATTGCGACTTAAACAAATTTTCTGTTGAACCACACAACTCAAACATAAATGAAATAAAAAATATTTCAAGGACATTTTTGACTCATTTTAGTTAAAATTTTATTTAAGAGAGAGCAGAACAAAACATTGGTAGAAAAAAAAATGCCAAAATACAAAAAATGCTCGTGTGGCATGAGTATATGAGAGTATTTATATTATTAGTGCATCCCGGTGCAGTACAGTACACCGCATATCGTATAATGCCCGGTTTACATAAGACCAACATTTTTCTTCTGCAAAATGAATAAGATATAACATTGACTTTTTGCAGATGAGAGACAAGAAAAGAAATATATCCCAACAAAATTTTGCAGAAGATTTTTAAGCCACTACACTGTAAACCACTATAAAATGTTGCCATAAAATATATTCGATCCGAGTATTTTTATGGCAACATTTTTAAAATCAACAAGAAAAAAAATTATTTCACATTCATAAATGTTCATAATAAAAAAAAATGTTCATAATAAAAACAGGCACCATAGATAAAAATGTAAATTTCGCATTTGAATTCATTAAAAGTAAATGTTTATGATCCTATAAAAAAAAATGCGCCATTACCATATATGTTTATTTCTTTCTGGCACATTGATTATTTTTATATAGCGGATTCTTTCTTATTTACCTGCAAAAATTTGCAGAAGAAAACAATTTTCTCATGTAAACCGGGCATAATCCAAAAAGAATATTTGAATACGAATAGATACGAAGGAAGAACTCAAAATACATACAAATAAAATAAATAAATACAACTCAAATATTCCATCGTAGAATCACTGCGTGTATGTATACGGCCAAGTAGAAGGAAAATATAAAAAATACGGTTTATATGTATGCAGGCCCAAATAATGTAAACACGAAAAAACACTTTCATACTAATGCTATGAAAATTTTCTGTTCAATATTTTTTTTTTGACTTTATCTATCTATATCTCGTAATTGCGGCAGAAAATTAAATTTTCATTCCCCTGAGCACGAACTTTGATTATTTATCATTGATTTTGGTAAATTGTTTTTTAATTTTAAGGTAGATTTCATTTAGAATTTTACAATTTTCCGGCATGCTGCCTTTTGAACGTCGTATAACACACGATTCAAGAAGAGTAATCAACAATCAACATACCATAGAAAAAAATTGAATGTCACTCAGTTCAGTGTATTTAATTTAATGTCAAGAAAAACAAGACATGATTGTTGTGTTTATTAATAAATAAATATATTGTAGATTGCGTTTATGTACAAACATAGGCACTATGGTTGATTGTTGAATACTCTTCTTGCATACACACATACTTTGAATCGTGTGTTATACGACGTTCAACAAATAAAAGGCAGCATGCCGGAAAATGGTAAGATTCTAAATGAAATTTACCTTAAAATTAAAAAACAATTTACCAAAAATAAACAAAGTTCGTGCTCAGGGGAATGAAAATTTAATTTTTTGCCGCAATTACGAGATATAGATAAATAAAGTCAAAAAAAAAATATTGTACAGAAAATTTTCATAGCATTCGTATGAAAGTGTTTTTTCGTGTTTACATTATTTGGGCCTGCATACATACAAAGCGTATATAATGAAAGACGGCCGTATACATATACATAGGCATACACTGGTAGAATGATAGATACGAACGCACACCAGAATAAATACGAGCCCAACATATGAGCTGAACCGAGCTGATAATATAAATCGTTGATGCATGAGAAGATACATGACTGTGCTGTGCGCGATAATATAAAATCGACCTTTAATTCTTTTAAGTTTTTATTCCTGACTGGTTCCGCATTATCACGAAAAAATTATTTGAAAGAATTTACCCGGCCGGAAAAAGGTTATAGAATAATTTTTGTGGCTACATGCATGTGCCTGCATAGGAGATAGATTGGGCCTCGCCACACTTTAATTCTTTCTGGGCCTCGCCACACTTTAATTCTTTCAGCGTGATTCTCTGATTTCAAAAAAATCAATCGACGGCCACATTTGATTTCTTTGCGCATTTGTAGGGGGTACCAAAAAATTCGTTCGGATTGTTTTGTTTGCTTATACATATTAAAAATAAAAATAATTAATTTAAAACTGTAATATTTAATTAATATATTTAAATTTAAATTATATATTAAATTAAATATAAATTATATTTTGAATTAATAAATTTTATTTCTATTTTTTATTATAAGCAAACAAAACAATCCGTACGATTTTTTTGGTACACCCTTTTTTTACTATAGCCTTACTTTTTTTATGTATGTGCGTAAAATTATGTTTTTTGATTTATTCATATAGTAAAATATATTTATTATTTGCAGCGAAAATTGCTTCCTTGGTTGAAAAAATATATTTTTAGCACTCGAAGCAAACATTAAACTAAAATTAACCCACAAACGACAAATAAACAAGATGTCCTTGAAATATTTATCTACGTAATAGTGCGAAGAAATCAGTGAATCAAAAAAAAATATTGACGAAAAAAGAATCAACAATTTCCCCGCCAAAAAATTATTTTGTGTGCGAAGGGGAAAGAAACGACGAAAGAATCATGCTGAAAGAATTAAAGTGTGGCGAGACCCAATGTGTGGAACCGTGGATTAATTTTCCACTTCGCTTAGATTACACATTGCTTAGTGGGTTATGCCTAGAACTGTTCATTGTCCAAATTGTTTGTACCGTTTTTTAAAGTACACGTTTCTAATTAACACAAATTGATTTATACAATTATCTAACACAAATTAAAATATAAAAAATTAACACATTAACAAATTAAAATATAAAAATACCTTGCGGAGAACTAAATTTCGCACATACAATGACATAATTTTTAAGAAAATTTTATTTTCGCTTGCAAACACTTGACGTTTAGTTCTAAATTTGGGAATATTGTGTGCTAAACTTGATTGCTTACTGCTAGTTGCATCTGTTGACCATGTCTTATACCAGTGACTCAGTACACATTTTAAATTATTGCGGTCTTACTTTGAGAAATTTACAACAACAAACCCAAATATGTAATTCCAATTTGGAATTATTTTAAACCAACTTTTCTGCTGGTATAGAATTATTCTATTCTACCTGTAGTTTTAATCAAAGAAGTTAAAAGTACAGAATGAGCCTATGCAACTGTCAAGTGTCACAAATTCGGAGGGTAAAAGAGAAAGCATCTAAATCAAAGGGTTTACAACAACAAAACATCTATAAGAACCCCACGCCAACAACCAAAATTGTTTTCTTAATTTTTTCTGATTTATAACTTAAATTAAGGATAAATTTAACACAAATCACTAGTTGCTTAACATAATTTACATTTTAATTTATTTAAACACTTGGGCGTCAATTCGCGTTCCGTGAAACAATGAAAATGAAAAGTTTTTTTCATTAGCAATCGAGTAGGTTAGCATTCCCCATAATAAATTTTGATTTCACACAGTAAAATTTAAAACTACATGCGAATAATTCTAACTACATACTAGATTGCCAATGAAAATTTTTTTTCATATTCATTATTTCACGCAACGTGAATTGACTCCTTGGTAAACTTACTGATGGTAAGATATTCCTTCTTGTATTTTTTAGGTGTATTTTGGCATTGTTTCACGATACACTTCATTTTGCACAAAAGTTTGTAATTTTTGTTATCAAATAATGCACCACTACATATACAAATAACTGTTTGATACACTTTTTATTGTTTTTATGTATTATAATTAATAATTTTAAAAATTTATAATTTATAATTTTACAGCGCAAAATTAAAACGCCACTTCGTACAACAACAAAAACTGGTTTGACGGGTTCTTATAGCGAGATATGAGTAAACCATATGGATTTTTTATATAACCTTCCTATTCTGGCTTGTGACACATGAAATAGCAAATTTTATATGGGTAAAATATTGCCACCTATTCTCCAGTGTTTTTACTTCTTTATTCTATACCAGAAGAAAAGTTGGTTTAAAATAATACCAAATTCGAATTACATATATGGGATTGTTGTTGTAAATTTCTCAAAGTAAGACCGCAATTATTACTAATCATAACTAATTTCTCGTCTTGTTTAGAAAAATTCGATGTCAAAATAACAAAAATCACTTTTATATTTTTATTGCCAACATTTAAAAATAAAAGTATTCAATAAAACTGCCCATGTGGTGAACATTAAAACTACAGGTAGAATAGAATAATTCTATACCAGCAGAAAAATTGGTTTAAAATAATTCCAATTTGGAATTACATATATGGGATTGTTGTTGTAAATTTCTCAAAGTAAGACCGCAATATGTTTTCTGTCGTCCATCTCTTTTAGAAATTTACTTCGTATTGCTACGTTCATCAAAATATCATAGTTTCGTGTAGTAGTTAATCGAGATTTGTACGCCATACGCCTTCGTTTCAAGTAAAAAATAACTTTATTTATACTACAGCTGTTTTTGTGACCTGTCATCAGCTAACCAAGAAACCGTAACTTAATTTTTTCCTAGTTCTTTTTTGTGAAATTATAAATCTTGTGTACGGAAGGGATTATAAAACGCCATTCTTGTTAATAAAATATTTAAGTTTTGAAGAAAAATTGTTCGTGTTTCAGTCTATTGATAAAAAGTATATTTTACTTTTTGAGAGAATCAAGTAAAGAAGAAGCAAAAAACTGGATAAAAAAAATATGGCAGGCCAAACAATCAATGATCGATTATTGGCAGCGAGGCATAGTTTAGCCGGCCAAGGACTAGCTAAATCGGTGTGTAAAGCAACAACAGAAGAAATGATTGGCCCTAAAAAGAAACATTTGGATTGTAAGTGAATAATTTATAAAAATATTATTTTTATTGGAAAATGAAAAAACATGTTAGAAATTGAAGTTTCTTTGTCCTTCGATAACATATGAGTAAAAGAGAAAGATCAAATATTATTGAAAAATACAATTTTTTTTTAGAAAAATCAATATCAATCTCTTGTGTATGTAATTATAAATTTTAGCTAGCTGTATTTTATTTTTTTTTTTGAGCTTATCTAATAAATAGTCTCATTGTAATAATAACAAAATAAAAAGCATGTTGCACAATCAGGATCAACCAAAGCTGTTTCTTATATTATTGGGCCCTACATGATAAACAAATTAAACTATGTAGCTATACATAAAAAATAAAATTTTGCTTGTTCGATTGTGTATAAATTAGTTGGAACTTATCATTTTTTTGAATAAAATTTAGGCTCTACTTTATTTTCGTTAATAACAGATATCATCACAGGTCACTCCGCAGAGTACCCATAATATTTGGTAGCAATTTATATACAATAGAAAATGAATAAAATCCAATTTTTATCCATATCGCTATGTATTCTAGAAAAACGAAACAATTATGTAAATTTGTTATTTTAATTAGACTAGATTTAAGGCAGTTGCAAATTGATTGACCTGTTATAAATTTTATAGATCTTAAATCATGAATGTTAAAATCAAAGCTACAAAAAACTACAAAATTTATTTATGATTATATTTTTTGACACTATACATGAACAGTAGAAAGATACATATCATATTATCATCATTTATCTTATTTTAGGGCCGAATAGTTGGCCCCAGTGGTACAAAAACAAACTAGTGTAATTTCGGTATAATTTCCGTAGGTACAGTAGTAATATTTGCGTAAGCACAGTTAACTTATCATTTAGAATTTGTTGTGTATATGCACTATGTTTTACTCTCTCTCTCTCTGGCACTATCCCATCAAGGGATTTGGCCGCCTCGAATGAGGTTTAATAATCATAATTTCATTTCGGATAATGAGTGATTAATTCATTGTTCCTAAACCAGCCGTGATTTTCGTTTTCACCACCGGGAATCGAACCCAGGACCTCAGGTAGCTGGGGCAAGCATGCTGACCACTTTGCCACCGGGGCGGCAAAAACTACGTTTTACGTGTTCGGAAAAAATTAATGATTGAAAATTGAAATTTGAAAATATCAGCGTTTTTAAAATCTCGTTGAATGAGTTCTTAAATATGGATCATAAACCCAAAATTTCACAACTTTGAATTTTTCAACTCTTTGGTATGAAAAGGGGCGTCATTTGTGTTATGTATTTATGTCATTCAACCCTCATCGGTATGGGTCATTTTACTTACATTAACGTACGCGATGAGTCTCCCGGACTCATATGATATTTTGATTTTCTCATTAAAATCAATTTTATTAAATATTTCAATATTGATTTTATAAATTCAATAAGTTACAATTCATTTGACATATAAAAACAATAAAAAAAAATATTTTTTTTGCAGTTACATACTGCAAATTACAACTTTCTCAGAGTGTTCAGAACAAACATTTTTTGTACAGATCCCGCACAGTTGCTTATTCATTCGACCTAGAACAGCAGGGCACATGGAGCACTGACATTTTTTTGTGTTAATACCTACGTTTTATAATGCAGCGTTTTATAATGCAATATTTTGGCTTGCACTGCTATGAGATAAAACTTGCTGTGCAACAGTTTTGGTTAATTTCGAAAGACGCGCAGAACTACGCCTTGAAATATTTGGTAAATCTTGCACTAAACTTTGCAAAAATAATTTGTGGCGATTATTTTCTTGGGTAATTTTCCATTCAGTATATAAATTTATCCAAACAACCTTTGCTGCTACTCCAGCGACGTCAATTAAATTGTAAAATTGAGCGATGGGCCATCTATTTGTTTTTCTTTTTACAGAGAAAGAATGACACAGCTGGTCCAGAGTATCGACTCCACCTTTTGTACTGTTATAATATAAATTAATATTTGATTTATTCCTATTTTCGTTATCGATTCTATTATCGAAATGCATCGACGACAATAAAATTACGGCACGTAATGTTTGGTAATGGCAAAGTCATGTTTTTCCGGAAACAAAAGATGTTTGATACAACTTTTCTCCGATGATATGGAAGACAATTATTTGGTATACATCTTTTATTTTTACGGACAGTCCCAACACATGTTAATCCCACACTTAGCCAATATTGCACTAGTTCCAAGCTGGTAAAAAATTATCAAAAGTTATATTCCTGTTTGTGTTGTGAAATGGAGTGCACAATTGTTGAACCACAGAGGACCCTAGGTTGAAGCTTTTTTTGTCCTTCTTTTCCCAAATATGTAATCCCTTTCAAATGATAACTGGTAGGGTAGTGCTGTCGCATATCCATCAAACCTTCATCCCTTATTTGTCCAGTTTCGAGGGGATATATTGCCGATATGATACTCTGCCTCGATAGGGTACCAATTGCTTATCGACTGTGAGGTTTACACCGGGAATATAATGTTTTATAAAGTTGGTATTTACCAAATCACAAATTTCCGGAAAAGGAGCAAATTTATCACGCTGCCTTCGAGCCGTGCGTGTTGATTTATCATCGAAACGAACATATTTACATAATAATTTAAATCTATGACAAGACATGCTTGCTTTGAATAAAATATCACCAAATAGGGGATGCTACAATTCCTGCAACTCTGATATGCCTCGCTTATTTAGACCGGCGTTTATAAACAATCCGATGAAACAGCGAATCTCAACTTCGTCTATTGGCTTTCAAATTTCTGCACGTTTCTCGTAACCGTATAAGTTCGTAGAGCTTACGATAAATTGAATTACTTGATCACTAAAAAATAGTGAAAAAGCATCCTCTGGTGAATCTATGTGCTTTCCTGGAGGAAGTTTCACCTTGTTCATACCGTCTCTAATTAGTTTACAAGCCGGTGTTCGTCTTTGCGGAAATGGGCCGTTTTTCCATTGGGTCCCATCCTTCGCAGTAAAGAACGTTTCATCGATAGGTGGTTCATTATCAATCAGAACATATTCGGATTCAGATGCTTCTTGTTCATCTTCACAGTCAGAGTCGCTTTCTAACACATCTATTTCGCTATCGGATGAATCGGCACATTCCAAAACGTTATCCTGACTCTAATCATCACTTTCCTCCAAAGCAGCCCGGACTTCTTCCTCCATCCACACAAGTCTTCTGTTTGCCATACTAGAATATTACAAAGTAGTGTAGAATATTACAACAATTTACATTTTCATTTGAATTACAAACAAACGTACATTGTAATAATAGATCACTTGTTCAATTGGCGTCCACTTCACCGGTTTGTAAATTGTAATTATAAGGTAATCGAACGAGTACTATGCAACACTAACACATTACTTATACCATAAAGCAAAATATACATAAGAGGACTCATGTAGAGATTCCGAGGTTAATCTATTTTACTTTTGGCAATCTCTATAAGCCTAACAAGAACAATGAACTATAAAATAACTATGCCGATCTGTTTATAAGATACGTATATATGGATTAAATATAGAAAAAAAAAATTAAATTTGTGTATATGAATATATTAAAACTATAAAATAAGATTAACCTCGGAAAAACCTGCTTATAAAATTTGCACTACTTGATTTCTCTTATATATTTATTGCTCGATGCTTATACTGATTAAATATAATTATAATATTCAACAGTAGCTACATCTATTCTATAACGGTGCATAACAATCGAGCGCCGTTTTGTGATGTATATTTCATAAATATACATATACATATAATGCACTTGCACTGATCTACCACATATTGCACGTGTTCATAATATATAATGCTCACAATATATAATGCTCACATTTTCAGTTTAAAACTACGCCTTATGTTTAAAATACTGATTAAACCCACCATGTTTTAAGCATGCTAATCCTGAAAGAAGGACGTTTTTAGGACATGTCACATACTTGTCTAACATGGACAGTAATTTACGATTCATTTGGGAAACTAATGTGACTTGTCACAAATTAGTTAGTCAACATTCCATCAAAACTAATGAAACGTATGTCTTTCGTGAAAAATAATTCACATGCATGTTGATAAATATCCAATTGGGGTACTTTTGATGATTTCGACGAAAATATATTTGTTATTAGTCACATGAAGTTACATGCCACGACGTGATTCGACTATGTGAATTGATGTGTATATAAAAGCCTGGGGCCTAGCTATTGAATTCGAAGTTCATTTTCGAAGGCTCTCGTTTTCCTATAGTAAACAAGAAAAAAAAAATATATGAAATTTTTACTATTCTTTTCTCTTTTGTTTTTACGCTTGCTATAGGAAAACGATAGCTATCGAAAATTAATGTCGAATTCCATAGTAAGACCCCCGGGTTTCGATCTTTGTGACATTGGTCGCTTTCCGGTAATGAAATCATCACCAATTTGATTTGAACATTTCATAGTGCTAAACATTTTCATTACATTGGCCATGATTTTATTCAATATGTTCCCAACTGTTGGCGGTCCTGAAAGCGCCCAATGGGTCCGATTCCTGGATCAACAATTTTATATTGTTTTGTTATTTTTATTTTTTCAATACAAATTCTAATAGAAAGCGGGGGAAATTAACTGTGTGATTCTGATGTTAGGACTATTAAGAGGGTAACAGTTAAAATGTTTTTTGGTAATATACTTTTTTTGAGAGAATCTTTTAATTGATATTCTATTGGCATTAAAATTTCTCTTAACCCTTTGCAAGTCCTAATCTTTTTTCTTGTGTTTGATGGTGGTATGCAATTTAGAAAATTGATAATATTATAGCTTTTAACAAGTCTCCAAATATATTTGTTGACCCGTCAATTGCGTTTATTATTCGAGAAGTTGAAATTATACTTTTAATGTTAAGGCCCCGATTCAAGATAACACGTGGTCGATTTTCAAAGCTAAGACACAAAAAAATTGTTTATTTTATCTAGTGCAGAGAGCGTACAGAACCATTTTGAACTCCATCAAAATTGTAATATTCAAATTTTTTTCATTTTTTATCTTTTGGAGACATGCATCGAAAATAAATATAAAACGACAGAATGAAAAATGTTTTTTTTTCCAAATACCTAATGGTTTGGTTACAACACATACATATTATATTTTGATTTTTATTAATTTTCAGTTCTTTGCTATATTATTATGTATGAAGTGTTCGGGTATTTGTTGTTTGTTTTTATAATATTACAATCATAATGAAATAATATCAATTTTTTATAAAGAAATCTCGTAGTACGAGTAGCAAAGTAGATGCAGATGGTCACCTCAACACTCAGAAACTGACCTCACTGAGCTGGATTTAACGTAATGAAACAAAGTACTTATATCTATGTATGTAGGTATGATATAAGTACTATGTGGTAATGATTTAAATTATTAATATTTCGGGTAAAAATGCACATAATTTTAGTCACACAAATATTTACAGACAGATCTAAAGAGAGTGTTCGTATTCCCTAGGTAGGGTGATAATAAAATGTATTGCTGATTTGCTGATTACGCGAATGATTCAATTATTTGTATATATGTAATACATAATATCTACTGGCCGCGTTAAATTTTAACCCAAACATCTCTTTTGCTGCTGGTTCTACACTTTTGGTGTAGGCAGGAAGTCTGGTAAATTTTATAAATTATTAAGTCCGGAATTAGCAAATTTTAAAAACAATTCAAATTGATATCAAGAGTCTAAATGTCTTTCCAAAAATTTATATTGTTTGACTGTTGGTGGTATATTCCATGAAGGGATTTGGCATCCCCAACTATGTTATTTCAAATTTTACTGTTTATAACAAGGAGATGAGAGAAACCATAATCGAGTGAGTCTAGATCCCGCTCAACGTGATAAAGCCATCTTCTATCAGTTCTTCCGTCAGTTCTACATTCCATTGAATGAGTTTTAACTTGCTGCCTCCAGAATTTAGTGAATTTGCAATGACACCTATTCAACATATCTACTTTTTCGAGATGGTTTCGTATCTCGTAATTCATTAATAATTCCGAATTACGAATGAATCGTAATTTTCCAACAACAAGCCTCTGGATGTCTATTAACCGTATACAGTTAGCGTCAATATCTCGCAATTAATAGCGACCACTGATGTAACCAGCGCAATGTCCAGATGTTAATTTTAGAATGCCTTCATAAATGTGTAAAAGACAAACCCGATTATTAAAAATCGCAAGTTACACATCAAGTGAATGACGCGTTATAATAAAAATAACTACTCATGGGGAAGATTTGCGGAAATTGTTTGCAGATTACGAGTCAACAAAACGCACCGGATCATTTAACAGTTTGCAAATGGCTTTTGGTTCATTTGTAGGTCGATCTGATGAGCTGGGAATTATAATGGTAAGTTGATTTGTTTCAGGAGAACAACGTTGCGAATTAAAACCCAGATGCCATTAACATATTATGCTAGTATCAGCTGCACTGGCCTATATTGAGCTCACGCATGACGTATTATAAGAATAAATTAAAAAGTTTTTGGCCGATAGTCGTCATACAATTTTAAAGGTTACCGAATCTTTATCTTTGCTGTATATCTTGAATTAAGAGTCCTTCGTAATTTGCACATCACGCTGTCGCACGCTTATTGGAACTTTTAAATAAACTATAAATATGAAGATTTGGTCGGGTGTCTATACATATGAATGAATTCCACATACATTGGGACTCGTGGCTCAGATGCGCTCGCTATAAATAACTTTGCTGCCACTACGGTTTTAAAGTTAACCTGTGTACACATTATTTAATCTATCTTTTTAATAAACAAATTAGAATGTAACAAGCTCAAAATGTCGAATGGAATTTGAAAATGCCTGAACCAATTTTGATCAAATTCAGTTTTATGGTGGGATTATAAGCCAATCTTAAATTAAACGTAAGGTACTTAAATGGATTAGGCTGGTTAGGCTGAACGAAACCCGACAATATTTATTCATGAATAAACGTTTAGTGAATCCCACACTCCATTTTAAATGAAGATGACCATTCGTAAGAAAATTCCAATTCATCCAAACTATCTCCATTGATCATCTCTTTGGCTTTTTTTGTATTCCAACATAATCTTCTGATATACTTTTTTAAAAGGTATGTGATTATAATTATTCATCCAATTCAAACGACATAATGTAATCGTCGATAAGGCAAGTTTTGGAGGTTTCTTAAATAACATACGGGTACAATGTTCTTCAATGAAATCAAACCTTCAACTACCTTCTAAATTGATTTAAAAAACTAGAGGTGATTACGAAATCAGCTTTGTTTTAATTCTCTAGTTTATGCTCTTTCCAATGGTATGCTATTTGTCATAGAAATCTTTCATTTTGTTGTCAAAATATAAGATACTATTTTGCCGGGGTTAGGTTTAAGACGGTATTTTTTTAAGTTACTGATAAATAAACTTTATTTCCCAAACTAACATACACAAAAATTAAGTTGCTACTAAAACACTTTGGATTTTTATAAGTTATCTTTTAAATGGATTTTTATAAGTTATCTTTTAAATGACGTAACCAAAAAATACGAATATATACGATAATCAAACGATGAAAATGTCTGAAGTGATAGTATAAATTGATGGTGTCTGAACACGGTAGGTGCATTAACTGAACGGATAATATAATACGGAACGGAACGGAATGGAATATATAATATAACGGCCTTTAAATGCGTGACAATACGCAGAATATTAAGAGAACCAAATTAACATGGTAGAGCAATGTGGAAAAAGCCATACGTCAGTGAAGTTAATCGTAAGGCTAGAATTAAATTAGCCCAAGCCCATAAAAGCAAAGATGAAACATTCTGGAACACGGTTTTATTTGCTGATGAAAGCGAATTCAACCTTTTTGGTTCAGACGGAAGAAACTACGTATGGAGAAAGACTAATACGGAGCTAGCAGCTAAAAATTTACGAAGCACTGTTAAACACGGTGGAGGTCATGTTATGTTACGGGCTTATATAGCCTCTTCCAGAGTTGGAAATTTAGAGCTTATTGAAGGCAATTTGAACGAAAATGTATATTTAGACATACTTAAACGAAATATGGGGGAAAGTGCTGAAAAGTTAAATATTAAAAATCATTTTCGGTTCTACCAGGACAATGATCTGAAACACAAATCTCGAACTGTTCAAAGTTGGCTCATTTGGAATACTCCTCATGTCTTGAAAACGCCTGCCCAATCACCAGACATCAATGTTATTGAAAACCTATGGTCTAAACTTGAAAGTGAAATCAGATAATATGAGATTAACAATGTAGTGGACTTAAAACAGACATTGTTAGAAGAGTGGAGTAGAATAACTCCAGAGTACACGATAAACTCCTAGATTCGAAGGCAAAAAGACTCAAAGCGGTTCTAAAACAAAATGGATATCCTACCAAATAATAATACATTAATTATACAATGTGATAATGTTAGTTACAAACATATGAATTAATTTTTTAAACAATTTTTAAAACTGCATCATTTTAGGTGTGACATGTTTTTACGCAGAAATTTTGTTTTTTGTTACTATTTTGTTATAAATTGAAATTTTATATTTGTTTTGTTTTATGAAATTAACAATTAATACTGAAGCTAATAATAAATGTAAATTAAAAATATGTAGATAGTTATAATTGTTTTTTGGAATTTTTTACTTTAAAAAAAGTTAAAATTGCTTGCATCATTTTGGCTGTGACCAACTGTATATGCTATTTGAACCTATTATATTGCTCACCAGCGTAAGTGTATTGTTTTGAGAAATACAATTTTCGAGGTTAGGTACTGTAGAAATGATATGATGATATGATATGATAGAGGCGTACAGGCCAAACATAATGGCGATCCTAGGTACATTACCATAATCCTGAAATATCAACAATCAAATAACAAATTATATCTGAATGTGAATAATATTTCAGCATTTTGCGGGCCCAGGACGTGCCTGCATCATTAACAGATAAGGTTTTTAGGAAAGGATATTAGTCACAGAAACGACTAGGCCGAACCGCAGCAAAGTCACTTTCTAAGTTACATTCATTATATGTATTCGGCATCAGTCATAATAGACTGGATATGTTATTTAATTCACATCGACGGGTCATCTCATCATATACTGTTTGTAACCTTATTTTGCCCTATCTTTCCACCCAATACCATCTAACCGAGGGACTTTACGTTCGTATTGACTCGACACTGACAGCATTATCATACATATGATGACCTAAATATTCCGTTGATATTGTAAAAAATTAAATTTAAATTCTGTATTGCTACCTATGTTTAAATTAATCCAACTAAAAGCAGGGTTGATTTATATCTAACATTCATACAACTACACTAAAACATAACCAGAATTCAAGCAGAAAGATCGTAGAAAACAACATTCCATAGCAAAAAGTCTGGATCGCTAACATATTTGATTATATTGAGTTTATACTCAAAGCGTAAGTAATTAAATAAACCCCCTGATCAAGAATCTGAAATTCAAGAATCACAATCTTCCCTGATCTTCCAGTATGTTAAAAAAATAATAAATAAAAATAATAATAATAAAATAAATTGAATTATATTTGCCGACAACTTTATTGTTTAAAGTAAGGACTTTCGACAAAATTTCAATTTTCAAAATTGTTTAAAGAAAACCACTGAAACATTATTTTGAATGTTTTCGAAATAATAAACGGGATTTGTGAATAGGTGAATGGATTAATGATGTGGCGTGAATGCGTGGTATCACAATGGGCCAAAATTGGCCAAAATGTCAACCACTGAAATCTAACTTTCCCCATTTACCTATGATACTGGTTTTAATTGCAACTCATTTTTCAACTAAATTTATTTGGTGAAGTAGCTTTAACATAAATAAAAATGAAATAAAAAAATTTAAGGCCATTTTTGAGATGTAAATTTTAGTTTAAATTTTTGAGAGAGCAGAATAAAACAATACAAAAAAATTTTGTGTGTTAATATAAAATAAGGGTTTAAATTAGCAATAAAAAATCTATTACGACTAAAGGATGAAACACACCAAGCAGCAGCAGCGAGCAGCAAACTTAAATTTTGACCTATTCGCTTATGTAATGATACAAAATCATAGTTTGAGTATAAATATAGGTATTTCCATTAAAAAGAAATTAAGTATTTTGTATTTATAATTGAAAAATTAAAATTTAAACAAATTATATTGAATGAAGTTGCATCTGTCGCGGCAGCAATAGGTCCCACACCCAGCAGCATTAATTTGCTGCTCTTTGCTGCTACTCATAATCTCAATAAAATTTACACAATTTAATTTTACTACTAAAACAAAAAAATTTGCTGCGCTGCTTGATGTGCACGCTCATACGCAGCCGTTATTGTGGATTGTTTGGAATATGTTGCGCTGCTCTTGGTGTGTTTCATCCTTTATTTTGAACCGTGAAGCAGTGCTTCATTCGACTTACCGTGTGAAATGGCTTATTCGGTTACGTGCAAAATATTGCGCATGTTATGTAACGTCACCTGACGACAAAAAACATGTGATTTCGGTTTTTTTTATATTTTTTTAAATAAATGGATAATAAATGAATTTTTTTTAAATCTTATTTAAGTTTGATACGTATACTTATTTTCTGATTTTCAGTTAAAATCAAACATTTCTTTTACTTAAATAAATCATTTAACAATCTCGAAATCTACATCAACTAAGAAATTGTGACCTTCTTCAATTTGTAGCCAAACCCATCAACTACATATTTCTACAAATAAGAACAGAAATATTTAACTGTGTCCGAACTGAGTGATAAATCGTGAAAATTTTTTCCTTTTGTGAAATTTTTGTCGTTTTGCTGCCCGAATTGTGTGATAATTTTTTTTTGATTAAAATTCCGGCCATTTAATTTTTCATTTAAAAATTATGATTGTTTACATTTATAAATTTAAGATAACCATAAATAAGAAAAAGATTTAAATCATAAACACAATTTTATTTATTTTATTTTAACTTTGTATTAAATTAATTTTATAAAGCAAAATACAATATTGCTGTTTAGTATTACATCCTTGAGTCCAGATCATTCACTTTAATCAGTTCCTAATCATAATTATCTGTTGAAAAGTGCATACGACAATTTTTCTCCGATTAAATTACCAACTTTAAAAAATTATTATACCTAACGACTGATAATTCGGGTGCGTTCGGTATTTTCACAAATTTAGTACTAAAAAATAATTATCACACAACTCGGACACAGTCTAGTTTGATGAAATAAATAAATTTCAAAAGAAATGCAGAGTGGAACGGACCATTGTTTTTGTTTATTCTATTATCCAATGGAAACGCCATATTTTTGTGTGTAAATATACTTGTGCTATACTTTTTATATAATTTATGTCGATTTATATTATGTCGATTTTTTATATTTAGTAATTTAATATTTTATTTTTAAAAGTTATGAAATTTAAAATAAATTTACTTAAACAATTATTAATACATCTACAATTAATTTATGATAAAATAAAATATAAAATATATTAGCATGTTAAATAATGACACTCCACAGCTCGAAAGCAGGGGGTCAATTTTGTTCAAAATTTGACATGCGAAACATGGCGTTTTCTCATACGTATAAGGAGTATAATATACAATTTTATATTAGTGTGTGAAATTATTCTGTGGTGATGTTTGTTTGTTTTCTGCGAATGCAAGTATCAAAAATCACAATAATCGGTACAAATCGGTTCAGTTTTTTGGTGCTTATGTCCTTTCGTCGTCTCCTTTTTTTGATATCTCACCAAGTATTTGAGTGGTAAGTTAACACGTTCGCGCAAATGGCTCTATAGCAGTCATACAACTTTTTCGTTTTTTAACACGTTCGCGCAAACATCTTTCATTTTGTAAGGAATAACTCGAAATATTTTTCAATTCTCACAATACCGCGACGAAATATCATTGCAATTATAAAAGTTATGAAATGTGTTGCTGAGTAGCACATACTACATTTTTTTTTAACTATGTACACATTTTTTTTTTTTTTCAATGCGATGTCGAATGAATGTTTTGTTTTCGCAGAAACACAGAATTAGAAATTATTTTAAAACTAAACTTAAATAAATAAATAAATTTAATATTATTTAAAGCAGATTTGCATTGCATTTACAAATTTTAAATTATAAATGGAAATGATATCTAGAAATGTCATACCAAAACAAATTAAATGGCGCAGATTTGCAGCAACACAAACACACATCACTACTATATACCTGCGGTTATCTCGTCAACTTGTCCAATTTTGAACAAAATCGACCCCAGACGTAATGTATTGAGAAAAGGAAACAAGCACCATAACAATTAAACCGATTCGCGTTATTTTGGTACTGTTCATCATAAAAATGTACGAACAAAAGAAAAATACAAATCCAAAAATATAATTGTGTATTATACACTGTGTACGTGGATTCGATTATTTTTTCTTCACTCATTTTAAATGAGTAACTCACGAGACAAAATCGATATACTGAATTGAGATAAATAGATTTTTATTCAACAATACTACACTCGTAGAGAAAATTAACGCATATTTTTTTTTCGTAATAAAAAAATCTAGCTGGTCAATTTTTATACTACTAGCACAAATAATGAATTTTATACAGATGAACAAGTTAAATGGAGAAAAGATGTATATAAAAATTTAAAATAAAAATTTGAAGGGGAAATCTGTATAGCAAGCGAAAGGCTATATAAAATGTTCATTCAACTGAATGGTCTCTTTTCTTCTTTCACTTCACAAATTAAGAAATGAATTTTTATGAAGAAATGAAACCGAAGTACACATGCACATGCGCATGCACAAAACTAAAATAAAACATTTCATTTATATGTATGCAGCTCTCAATGGTTTATTTACATTTATTTATCACGCATTGGTAATTTGTTTTCGAACTGAAAAGCAGTAAGAAAATTAACTTTTTATATTGAAAATGACAATATTAGCTTAATAATTATAAATCAAATTTAAATATGTACTAAATAATTTATGATAACATTTTGGAATTATCATTTATTGAGTATAATATACCTATACCAACCACATAATTCAATAATAAATTCAAATTTGAATTTGTTAATAAATACGATCGAGTATCGCGCATATAAAAAGTATATTTATATGACTAGCTATGTATAGGTAGTAATGTGTAGATCATATATAGCAAATAGAGAATATGTAGACAAATTGATTTTAAATTATCGGTTTTCTCTCTTCGTCGTAGGGTTTTTAGATATTTATTAAAATCTAAATACATAGAATGAAATAGGACATTATATTGTTTCATAAAAGATAACCGAAAAAATGTGTTACATTTTTCTAAATTCGATAACAACAATTTAATAAAATAAAATAAAAAAACACGCAAATGTTGAAATGCATTATTGACTAACCAACACAACATTAGGCGAATGAACAATATTACTTTACGAAGGATCAAGAGAAACAAAGATAATTCGATATCGTTGTTTTATTTGGATATGTATAATGTGGATGTTTCAACGACTGTGAATGTATAAATTTTAGATTTTTTTGTTTGTTATTTATTCTTATTGCAGATCGGGAAATAATTTTCGGCATGAACTAATTAAACTAACTTGAATAAGAAAAACTATGGATTTGGTAAATTGTAGAACGAAATTTGGCATTGCACATTATGAGATTTATATTGGAGTTAATTTTAATAATTACAAAATGATTTTAGTTGAGACAATTTGAAAACAGAAATTAAAAATGCACCTACAATTTTGATACAATATTTACTATAGCAAAATGTTCAAATATTTATCAGTATGAATTAGAAAATTATTGGATAGATTTTCTTAATTTATTCGGATATCGTATGAGTTTCACTTAGATATGTCAATTGTTTTGTATTCATATAACCTTATTTAAATGGAATAATCCAAAAGAAAACTAAGAAGATAAGATTACTTATTTTGAAGGAAATATTAGGTTCACCGATAATTTGCGTTTTTCCATAAATATAAACTGGCTTATTAGAAATTTTTTAGCAAGAATTATTTTAAAAACGTTCTACGAATCGAAAAATGTGTGTCTGAAAGTTAAAATGTAGAGGTCAATGTATTCGACTATTATTGGCTAATGCCACATTAGGTCTCACAGAAACCATATTTTTCTTCGTTTCTTTTCCCATTTACCTATGATACGGGTTTTATCTGCGCCGCAATTTTTTGATTTTATTGGTAAAGGGGAAACAAACGAAGAAGTTACCGGATAAAGAAGAAGTTACCCTACTGTGAAATGAGCCATTGGTACTCGTTAACTATTTTTTGTACAAGTTTTTTAATATGACAAATTATTGTTATGCTTTTCACAACATGAACGGAACTGAATTAATTCTTATCCGATTATGATGATGTTGGGTATGTACGATGACTTTTGGGAATATGGGCGATGTTCTGAAATATATCATTCCCGAATAGAATTAAGTGAATTATTAAACAGTGCGTTCAATTTGATATTCTGAAATGTATAATTTTATCAATACGATGATATTGGGTTAATGAGGACGCTTTGGAGCTGCTACGGATTTACCTGTATAATCTAAACACTAGCCATTCCAATCAAGATTTTACGATGGGCTGTAGTTCCTCCTGATCTTTTTTGTTAATCTTGAGAGAAGTTTATAGGAATTATATCCAAAAACATAAAATGGTTTAAACCTAAGAGTTTTTAAGTTTAGAACAAACGCTTTATGTAGACCAAGATGCAGAAATACATGTTTCGAGTCCGTATTTTGGTTAAAGATAATCAATCTATCAGTTGTTAGTCCCAGGTTTCTCTTATCCTGCTCTATTAGAAATTCTGTATTCTTCTAGAATAGCACCAGAAACAATAATTCGCCTCCTCTTATTAGGCTAGAGTGATTGCGCTGTCTCACTAAACCATGGTAGCCTAGAATCTCGTTAAGTTAAAGTCATAACCTGCAAGATCTAATAAAATATTTTCATTTTACTGGACAAAACATTTATTAATAGATAATGAAGCAAAGAACACGTATACCAGGACGAATACAATGATTCTGTATTAGTAATATAAACCCAAAATTCCTAGCGAATCACTGATTGTTGAACAAAGACTTATTCGACTGAGCAGCATAAAAGCAACAGCCACAAATTGGCCTTGATAAGAGTTCAGACTCTCAAAACTTCATTAGACTTAAGAATTATATTAATGTGAACCTGGCGAAGTTTAATGTAATTAATTTCATAAGCCGTATTCGGAAATATCCCACTTTTGAGTAACTTGCTGACAAAAAATTACCAAATCTATTTCCGAACAGGTAGAGTAGCTTTATGGTAATTAAGTTTTACTTATTTTTTAATTTCTGTATTTCTGTCAATTTTTCTAGTGTCAGAAAATTACAAACTTTCAAAGTAAAAACTATTAAATAAAATACAAGAAAAATGTTGTATCTGTTAAACGAAGTTATTGAATTTTCCTGAATATAAATATTACCACATGATATGTAATCTTACTTTTTGTGTAGCCTGGGTAACTTGAAAATCTTTTGTTATCAATATTAAAAAAATTAAAATTACTCAAAAGTTACCATGGGATATTTCGGAAAACGCCTATTATTTAAAACTTTTAACCAACTAAAATCTGATTACGTCAACATACCATACCTCCCAGCAATATTTTTGCGATTACTTTTCATTTGCGACATGTCTCCTGAAAGAATAAATGCGATACGCTATTCGTAATGTGTTGCGTTCTAAAGAAATGACATTTTGTATGTAAGTTCAAAGTATTTTGAATCTTTTTGTAGTTTGGTCACTGCAGTCTGATGAGACGAGCGAATTTTTTAATAAAAAAAAAAAGAAAAAATTCAATGTTTCATTAGTTCGAAACCAAACTGCCAACGTCTTGGTTTGATAACCTCACCTATAACCCAATTTTAAACTTGGGGCGAATTAAAGTTAATCTAGCGACAACATTTGAGAATTATATGCGATACACGGGCAAGTATATGCAGGTTATCCTCCAGGTTTATAAAAGTTCTAGGTTGCACGAACGGTATTCAAACGATTATCTTTAGCTCACCTCGAACATATTTAAAAAAGATAATCACACGATCATGTAAAGATAAATGTCATAGTTTTTCGTGCGTGGAGTTGTTATTCGTGCGACAATATTTACAAATTATAGGCGATATTGCTAATCAGCCGCTCGATGAGTATTCTACTGATATTATTATATATTATAGTGAAATTTATTATTATTATAGTGAAACTCATACGATATCCGAATAAATTAAGAAAATCTATCCAATAATTTTCTAATTCATACTGATAAATATTTGAACATTTTGCTATAGTAAATATTGTATCAAAATTGTAGGTGCATTTTTAATTTCTGTTTTCAAATTGTCTCAACTAAAATCATTTTGTAATTAATAAAATTAAACTCCAATATAAATCTCATAATGTGCAATGCCAAATTTCGTTCTACAATTTACCAAATCCATAGTTTTTCTTATTCAAGTTAGTTTAATTAGTTCATGCCGAAAATTATTTCCCGATCTGCAATAAGAATAAATAACAAACAAAAAAATCTAAAATTTATACATTCACAGTCGTTGAAACATCCACATTATACATATCCAAATAAAACAACGATATCGAATTATCTTTGTTTCTCTTGATCCTTCGTAAAGTAATATTGTTCATTCGCCTAATGTTGTGTTGGTTAGTCAATAATGCATTTCAACATTTGCGTGTTTTTTATTTTATTTTATTAAATTGTTGTTATCGAATTTAGAAAAATGTAACACATTTATGCGGTTATCTTTTATGAAACAATATAATGTCCTATTTCATTCTATGTATTTAGATTTTAATAAATATCTAAAAACCCTACGACGAAGAGAGAAAACCGATAATTTAAAATCAATTTGCCTACATATTCTCTATTTGCTATATATGATCTACACATTACTACCTATACATAGCTAGTCATATAAATATACTTTTTATATGCGCGATACTCGATCGTATTATTAACAAATTCAAATTTGAATTTATTATTGAATTATGTGGTTGGTATAGGTATATTATACTCAATAAATGATAATTCCAAAATGTTATCATAAATTATTTAGTACATATTTAAATTTGATTTATAATTATTAAGCTAATATTGTCATTTTCAATATAAAAAGTTAATTTTCTTACTGCTTTTCAGTTCGAAAACAAATTACCAATGCGTGATAAATAAATGTAAATAAACCATTGAGAGCTGCATACATATAAATGAAATGTTTTATTTTAGTTTTGTGCATGCGCATGTGCATGTGTACTTCGGTTTCATTTCTTCATAAAAATTCATTTCTTAATTTGTGAAGTGAAAGAAGAAAAGAGACCATTCAGTTGAATGAACATTTTATATAGCCTTTCGCTTGCTATACAGATTTCCCCTTCAAATTTTTGTTTTTAAATTTTTATATACATCTTTTCTCCATTTAACTTGTTCATCTGTATAAAATTCATTATTTGTGCTACTAGTATCAAATGATAGCACATTAATATTTTATCAGAAACCACCTAGAAAATCTACTGCAAGTCAAATAATATAATTTTTCAAAAATGCTTAATCAAGAGTGCATGTTGTTTGAAACTCAACGCAACGATCGGCTTTTGTACCATTGCATATCCATTGTTTGTAAACGCAGTACCACTAGGTCTTTTAAATGTGTTCTAAAGCAAACACCTAATATAAGATCCATTGTAATATGGCACCCTTTCATGATTTGGAGGCGGTTAAAGTCGTCATATTGTATCAGGAAGATTATACTCAAGTACAAATCCACGAAAATTGAACCAATCTTCAGTTCACGAATACTTAAGCGATATGGAGAGACCGGGGAATATAAAAAAAATCCCAGAAATGGACGTAAAAGGTGCACAACCGAGCATGACGACCGATTTTTAAAAAGTAATTCGTTACGAGATCGAAAGCGCACTACTACTCAACTGCAAAATGAGTTGCTTAGTACTCGTGAAGTAAATATTGGTGCCAGAACAATAGGACGAAAATTAAAAGAAGAGAACCTAACTCCAAAACGGCCAGTAAAAGTTCCTCGGCTTCTCTCCCGTCACAAATCCAGCCGTTTAGAATTGGCCCATACTCTTACAAATTGGGGAACTGATCAATGGGACACATGGTTCTCTTTTCAAATGAGACCAAAATCCAATTATGGAAACCAGATAGACGTAACCTTGTATACAAAAGATTTGAAGAACGCTACGCACCATGTAACATAGTACAAAATGTAAGCTTTAGTAAAGGTTCAATAATGTTTTGGGGTGGAATCAGTTGGGAGGGTCGTACGGAGCTGGTGGAGATTGGTTTGAGAATGAATGCAGACGTATGTTGGTAACATTCTTGGCGATCACGTTTGGCCATATGTGGACTTCATAGGCTATGGCAGTTTTGTGTTAATGCATGATAACGCTCCAGTCCACGTAGCTGCAACGGTACATTAATATCTCCAAGAAATCGGCATTCATGCACTTAAGTAGCCACCAATGAGTTCGGATCTTAATCCGATCGAAAACGTATGGGCCATTCTAAAACGCCGTGTTTGAGCCAAAAATCCCGCACCAAATTCGATATCAGAGCTGAGTATTGTAGCGAACGAAGAGTGGAATCTCATTCCTCAAGAAATGATGCAAAGCATTATACTTAGTATGCCCAGAAGAATGGAAACTGTAATAAGGGCAGTGGGGGAGGGGCGGGGGCATGCTCATTACTAAATTAATCAAACTAAATAAGTAAAAAAGCAAATTTTAATGTTTATAAACCGCTTTTGAAAAATAAAAAATAGCTCGACACATTTTAACATTTTGCAATGAAAAATAGCCGCTATAATTCCATAATGCCACATTTGTGCCTCATTTGTGAAAAATATAAATTTGGGATCATTTGATACCAGTTCCACTGAAATTGGCCAGCGGGATTTTTTTTATAGCAAAAAAAAATATGCTTGCACGAGTGCATATATTCAACAAAATTAATTCAGCGAAATATTTTTGTAAATATTCTTGGTAGAATTAATAATTAATGTATAAATAACATAAAAACCATAAAAATAAAAATGTTAAATTTAAATTAAATTTCTTACTGTATTTTTTAAAATTTCATTATAATAAATTTTAAATATATTATAGTTTAAAATAATTCATCTTAATGACAATAATTTTGATTAAGAAGTTTAAATTAAGTGAATGTGAATATCATAGTAAATAATCTTTAAATTAAAAATTTTGACATTTAGTTAAAATCATGGTTTAGTTGGACTAATAATAAATTATTTAAATTTTAATATATTTCAATATTTTTATTTTATCCACAATTTTTATTATTTGCCATTATCCTGTTTTCGTCCAATTGGACATCATCAGATGGACTGAAGCAAAACAACTACATGTATTATTATATTTTTTTCTTCACAATACATACATATGTACACAATCAATTACATACATAATCAATTACATATAATACATATGTATAATAAATTATGTTATTTGTATAAGTAAATGTATACAGATATAAAATTGGTTTTATTACATTAAAAACGTCAAAATAAAAATACAACGTTATGGGCATTTATATGCGACCAACATTTTTCTTCTTCAAAATGAAAGAGATATAACATTGACCTTTTGCACATGAGAGACAAGAAAAGAAATATATCCCAACAAAGTTTTGCAGAAGATTTTTAAGCCACTATACAGCAAAAACCACTATAAAATGTTGTCATAAAAATAAATGTTGCCATAATGGAGCATTTACATGTAGAAAAATGTTTTCTTCTACAAATTTTTGCAGGTAAATAAGAAGGTTCCGCTATATAAAAATATTCAATATGCCAGAAAGAAATAAACATATATAGTAATGGCGTAATTTTTTTATAGGATCATTATTAATTTATTTTTAATGAATTCAAATGCGAAATTTAGATTTTTATCTATGGCGTCTGTTTTATTATGAATCCTCAACATTTATAAATACGAAATAATTTTTTTTCTTCTTAATTTTAAAAATGATGCCATACAAATACTCGGATCGAATATATTTTATGGCAACATTTATTTTTATGGTAACATTTTCTAGTGGTTTTTGCTGTATAGTAGCTTAAAAATCTTCTGCAAAATTTTGTTGGGATATATTTCTTTTCTAGTCTCTCATTTGCAATAAGTCAATGTTACATATATCTTTTTCATTTTGCAGAAGAAAATGTTGGCCGCATGTACAGTTAGTCAAAGTCAAACTCATACACTATAAAATATTAATTTATTTAGCAGAAAACTAGCTTTTCTAATAGTTTTTCAATAAATTAAATAATAGAAATATATCAAAGAAGCCCTTGTCTAGTGAAAGTAAAACGAAGAAAAAAAACGGTACAAAACAAATTCAGTATGGAATTTTTTTTTAAACGTTATTGTATACGTCAAAATATAAGTCATACAGTTTAGCATAAATAAGTTTTAACTTAGATAATTCAGTGTAGTTATTAGTTTGTGATATTTCTAACTGCTCCAAAGTATAAAGTAAATAATAAAAATTCGTATTTCTTTAAAAAAAGTTGATTCTTATTAAAATGGGACGTCAAAGGGGGCAATCATCTGAAGATGAAAGAAAAATAATGATTTATCATTATAAACAAGGGAAATCATTTCGTGAAATTGGCAACATCGTTAACAGGAGTCACGCAACGGTACAATGTGTTATCAAAGTGGGCAAGGTATAAATAATAAGGAAAAAATAAGTGGCAGAAAATTTTTTAATTCCCAAGATGAGCGGTGGATAGTAAGGCAGGTCAAAGAAGATCCGAAAATTAGCGCACAGAAACTAGCCCTGGCAGCTGAAAAATATTTAAATAAAAAAGCACATCCCGAAACAGTACGAATTATTTTGCGGAAAAACGATTTTCATGGAAGGGTAGCGAGAAATAAACCACTTATTAATAAACAAAATCGTAAGAAACGGTTAAACTTCGTAAAAGAATTTGGAACTAAGGATTTTGATTACTGAAGGACTGTAATTTATGCTGATGAAAGAAAATTTAATTTATACGGGTCAGATGGGAAAATTACAGTGTGGAGAAAACCTAATGAGGAGTTGAAATCTGCTAATTTGCGAGGAACAGTTAAACATGGTGGTGGAGGCGTCACTCTGTGGGGATGTATGTCAGCAGCCTGAACAGGAAAGCTCCTGTTTATTGATAATATAATGGATCACAATATGTATTTAAGAATTCTTCAAGACAATTTGAAAGCTAGTGCTCAAAAATTTGGGATTTTGGACAATTATAAATTCTATTAGGACAACGATCCAAAGCACAAGGCTCAGAAAGTCCGTATGTGGCTGCTTTTTAATTGCCCAAAAGTGTTGGAGTGTGGGGGTGTCTCCAACACTTTTGGGCAATTAAAAAGCAGCCACATACGGACTTTATGAGCCTTGTGCTTTGGATCGTTGTCCTGATAGAATTTGTCTCCAGACATGAATGTTATAGAGAATTTTTGGAGCCATTTAGAAAATGCTATCAGGAAACAACATTTCTAATAAAAATCAACTCGAAATGGCTTTACAGGAGGAATGGGAGCTAATTAGTCAGGCTTACTGCGAAAAATTAGTAAGATCTATGCCTAACCGTCTAAAGGCTGTTAAGAATAACAAGGGCTATCCAACAAAGTATTGAATGCTGCAATTAAGGATTAACTACTTTGATTTTGTATAGAGATTTCTACTATTGTAGAAATTATGTATGAGTTTTGAGTTTATTATGAGTTTATTTTGACCCATTTTTTGTATTACGCAAGCTAATTTAATTTTTATATTTCTTAGATAGGATGAATTCAATTAATTTTTTTTGTATATTATCTTAAATGATAGTATGGTAATTATTAATACAAAAAATAAAATAAATTATGGTTTATAACCTGTTAAAATGAAAATAAATTTTTTTCTAATAGTGTATGAGTTTCACTTTGATTCACTGTAAATGGGGCGTAAGAGAGTATTTTTATGGCATCATTTTTAAAATGAACAAAAAAAAATTATTTCGTATTTATAAATGTTTAGGATTCATATTAAAAACAGACGCCATAGATAAAAATGTAAATTTCGCATTTGAATTAATTAAAAATAAATTAATAATAATGCTATAAACAATTATACAAACATTATACTTATACAAAAGCAAATATTATAGTTATTACATTTATATTTTCCCGTATTATGATAAACCACATTTACAATTAAATTGTTTGGGAAAATTGCACAAACATTAACCGGTTAATGTTTCTGCAATTTTCCCAAACAATTTAATTGTGGTTTTTTATAAAACGGGAAATTATAAATGTAATGACTATAATATTTGCATTTGTATAAATGTTACTTAGGAATTGTGTGATACATATTTTTTAGTACTAATGTTGTGAAAATACCGATCACACCCGAAATATCACAGCCTTAGGCATAATAATTTTTGACATAATATGTAAGTGGAAATTTAATCGGATGCAAAATGTCGAATGTGTTTGTTTAGGTATTGATTATGATTAGAAGATATTTAATAAGCAAAAGAATTGGACTCAAAAAAATAGTATTCAACAATATTATTGTAATTCGATATAATTTAATATAAAGTATCAAAGTTAAAACTAAATAAATATAACTGGACTTGATTTCAAGCGTTTTTATTCATTTAAACTTAATCTTAATCTTCTAATTTATAATGATTAAATTCAACATTTTCAAATTAAAATTAAAACAGAGGGGGCGGGATAATATGGTCAACAAAATTATTACAGAATTCGGGCAGCAAATTTAAAAAAAATTAATGTAGAGGAAATTGTTCACGTTATTGTCAAATATTTGTACTACAAAATGTTTATCACACAATTCGGACACAATTTTAAATGTTTTATATTTTTTGACGTTTTTAATGTTATAAAACCAATTTTATATCTGTTTGTTATACATTTACTTATACAAATAGCATAATTTATTTTTATATTTATTGTAAAATAAAATAAAATAATTTAATTGTATTGCTTCAGTTCATTTGATGATGTCCAATTGGACGAAAACATGTTGCGGATTAAATTAAAAAAATATTTAAATATATTAAAATGAATTTCCACCAAGTACTATCGGTACACAACGTATCATATTTTTAAATTTTGTTTTGAAAGTTTTTTTCGATAGTCAGTGAGAATACATTTTAAAGCTGAGAATGTCCTTTCGACACTCACTTATGTAGCTGTGGTGGTGTAGAAAATATTCTAGTTAGTTTATATAAAACTGGGAAGATTTTTTTATTAAATTTCCAATAATCTAAATCGAAATTTTGTTAAAAAATTGTTTGATATTGATGTTGATTTTCCAAACAAAATTTTGTTCAGCGGTGAAGCTCACTTTTGATGAATGGGTACGTTAATAAACAGAATTGTCGGATTTGGAGTGAAGATAATCCACAAGCATTTGTCCTAACACCATTACATCCAGAGAAAATCACTGTCTGGTGCGCTTTATGGGCCTGCGGAATCATTGGTCAATATGTCTTAAAAAACGATGATGGGCGGAATATTAAAGTCAAGGGTGAATGGTATAGAGACATGATTTCTAACTTTTTTGTACTCCAATTGGCTGGCATAAATCTTGTGTTATGTGGTTCAAACAGGACGGTGCCGGATGCCACACAGGGCGAAATACAATTAATTTACTCAAAGAAACATTTCTAGACTCTATAATTAAAAGGGCGTAAGTCGACTTATGCCCGTTTTTGCTTTACTCGATATTCATGTAAAATAAAATAAATCACACATTTCAATCTAACAATTTTTTTTCTATGATGAACCGTTCAAGAGAAATATAAATAATTAAAACGGTTTAACTCATTTTACAATATCGATACAAGAATGAAAAGGGCATAACTGAAAAATATTTTTATTTTAGAATGATGACTTAAGCCCTTTTAATTATAGAGTCTAGATTTGATGAAAGACTAATTTCACGTAATGGGCCTGTTAAGATGACGTGAATGCTGTCGCTAAAAAACTGGTTGAGGCAGATGCTATTTGGCTGGAGTGGAATTTTATAATATGACTATGAAGTGTTCTAGGTGATTTTTTGCTATTGATGTGTTCTCTTCAGATAAGAGAAACTGGAACCAAGGATCTAAATATATATATTGCAGCCCACATCACCGAATTATTCAGTAATATGTGTTCGCTGTGCCATATTGAAAGAGGAATTCCAGCGAGTTGGTACATTTAAAATCGATAGTTTAATATTTTTGGCCTTGATTACTTCTAAATTTGAGGGTTTTTTAGTTACACAGCAAATTTGCGAATTTCTTTTGAATCTGCATATTTTAATACGTCTGTCTCTACCAATTGCAAAGTATGTGCGGCGCAGCGTATGCAATTGATAATTGGATTGTTATTAGACTCACAGCTTAATAAATTTTCAACTGCTTCTGTAACAAGGTTTGGAGGTTGTTTATTGCTGTATATCTTTTTCAGTTTTATAGTATTCTTCACTAATATCAGGTGCGCATCTAAATTTCGGGGTTTCACACATAGATGGTGCTAGCGACAGATGTAGTTGTCATTTATGTCAGAAGCTGTGTTTATGAACACCGTGGACGGATGTCAACGATAAACAATTATAATACCAGCACATATCGCAACGCAAAAATATTTTTTCTAAGAAGGAAAATGCCGAGTTTCGTGCCAAACAAACAGCATTGGTGGGAAGCTTTGCTTTTCTGCTTCAACTTGAAAAAAAAATGCAGCTAAAAAACGTCATTTGGTTCAGGAGGCCTACGGCGAACATGTACCATCGACCTGTGAAAATTGGTTTAAACGCTCAGAAGTGGCGATTTCGAAATTGAGGGCAAGATGCGCTCAGGAAGACCAAAAACATTTTAAGACCGAGTTGCAAGCGATATTGGATGAAGATAATACGCAAACTCAAGATCAACTTGCGGATGCATTTCGCAAAGGTATTTCCAAACGTAGCATGTAACTATGGGAAAAATTCAAAAGAAGGAAAATGGGTGCCGCATGAGTTGACTTTGCGACATGTGGTCGAGCATTGACGTGCGGCAAAATCACACTACTTCCGGGCGCGTATTCTTGAAATCGGTGGATATTTTCGTCTACGAATTATAATTTGCATTAAAATTCTTTATATTATTCGAATTTTACGCCGGCTACTTTAATCGTTTTTTCAAATTTGCTTGCAAGTCTTGTATTATTTATTTCACAACTAAACAAAAATCGGTGGATAAATCCGTATTGATTTTCCCAGGCGGAAATTTCCACCAATTTTTGTTCAGTAGTGAAATAAATAATAGAAGACTTGCAAGCAAATTTGAAAAAACGATTAAAGTAGCCGGCGTAAAATTCGAATAATATAAAGAATTTTAATGCAAATTATAATTCGTAGACGAAAATATCCACCGATTTCAAGAATACGCGCCCTGGAATTGGACGATTTTCGTTCAATGCATGGTACAAATCTATCAATTGTTGTTGGTAACGTTCATCAGTAATAGTTTCGTTTGGTTTAAGCAGCTCATAGTACACCACTCCTTTCTGATCCCACCTAATGCACAACATAACCTTACTCCCATGAATATTTAGGGTTATGGTACTAAATCCACTTTTCATCGCCAGTCACAATTTGAGACAAACAATGCCATCTTCGGAGTCTTGTAGGCAAAGAGTTGTAAACCATTAAACGATTTTCAATGTTGGCTTAGTCAGTTTATGTAGTACATTTTCCTCCTTTTTGAATCATTTTTATGACATGTTAACGTTTGCTTATGGCTGCTTGAGTGACATTTAACTGTTCTGCAAGTTCTTTTTCTGCTTGAGCTGATTTTTTCTTCCAATTCTTCATCTTCGATTTTTTTTTTTGACCAGAACGTTCTTTGTCACTGACATTAAAATCACCACTTTTGAATTGTTTAAACCAGTTTTCGCAAGTTTGTTGAGTTGGTGCATGTTCACCATCAGTTTCTTGAAGCAAACGAAAACTTTTAGTAGCTTTTTTCTTTTCATTAAAGCAAAAAAGTAATGCTCCCCGTAAATGCTGTTTTGTTGGTACAAAATTCGACATGTTAAAACGGGATTAAAAATATGTTGTTAACGCTTTCACGAATAATTTTTCTCTCTCTCTCTCTCTGGCTTTCACATCCCATGAAGAAATTTTGCCGCCTGCATTAAGGCCCTCCATCCATCTCGATCCATCGCTAGATATGTTCCTAGGCGTTGCTAAATATTTAGGTTGTTGGCCTCCCATTCAACCCGCTTGTTACGTGTGTGGGTCACGTACTGGTGAGCACCTTAAGGCATACAGTCCTACCTTGAAACATTTATATAGCGAGCCGCTTGATACAAAACAGACGCCCGCTTCAGCCGCACCTAACCTGGAGAACAGACGCTAATTTGGTATTGGTTTTAGAGGCGCCAATGGCTCGCCCTGACATGTAGTGTCCATGACTATAAACAGGATTTCCCCCGCTCGTCTCCACTACACCGCCTGATTCATTTAGAATACTTAAAAATTTAGTTACCCAGGGAGCACCGTCGAGGAGATATGAATCAAGGACTTCGCTCTCCCGACTTTCACGAATAATGACAAACTAAATTTTAATGTGCAATGTCAACACTTTTAAACGCCGTAGGTGTCATTGAAAAATAATGTTTAGTACTAAAGTTACGTCATCCCTTAGAAAATCCAAAAAACTAAGTTATATACCCAATATAAAACAGGCAAAATTGTATATAGAGAACTGTTTGTAGATCTGACGGCAAAAAAATTAAGCTGATTGGGTATATTTTGCCGTGCTAAAATTTCATATAAAAAAAGACCCAATCAGCTTATTTTTATGCGCTAGATGTCACTGCCCCGGACATTTATAGTTCTCAATAAAGGAAAATAAAAAATTGAGCGTTAAATCGGGGTCCGTTAAATCGAGGTTTTACTGTAATTTGTTATGTGAAATACACATTAAAAGTGTAAATGGAACATATGGTTTTTAGGGTAGCCATTGCCTTAAATTTGGTTTGAGTTTTGGTTTGTTTTTTGTTTCTACATATCAAACAAATTTCATCGATAATGGTAAAACGGTTTTTGTATTATTGAAAAAATTGTTTTTAGCTATTTGAGTTGATTTGTTGTCTCGGACTTTACTCAGTTTTAGCTCCTCAAAGAGTGATTTGAAAATTGTGAAATTTAAAATTTAGTGTAGAAGTATGGAATACAGCAACACAAATCGTAATCTAACTCATAATAAAATGGACGAAGCAGTAGGAATGCTGCGAAGTGGAAGAACCCAAACAGATGTTGCCCGTCATTTTAATATGTCCCACAGCGTTATTTGCAGGTTATGGCAACGACAATGTATGACTGGGAGTCCGTACGCACAGCCTCCGAGGCGAGTAAGATTAACAACTTCAGCGCATGACCGTATTCAACACATATTCATGACATATGCAACTGCAATTCCGCCGAGAGCCAGCTTAACGGCAAGACAATTGGAGCCATATTTGTGGACAACTGAAAACATAATGTAAACCAACCCATCAGGAATAGACTACACGAAAACAATCTCCACGCTCTCCGCCCGTGGAGATGCCCACCGATACGAAATGGAAATCGAGAGCTTAGAATTGCTGGTGTGAAAATCATACAAATTGTACAAAAGGGCAATGGTCCAAAGTTTTGTTCACTGATGAGTCACGATTCGGATTTCACCCAGATACAAGGAGAACAAGAATATAGAGACAACTTGGTATCGCTGAAAGGCTAAGAGTCAGTAGAGGTACAGGGACAGTGGAGCTACTGTTATGATTTGGGCTGAAAATATGATTGGTAAAAGTACTGATCTCGTTTTTCCAGAAGCTGACTTATCGGCAGCCAGTTACATCAATCAGATACTGGAACCTGTCGTGCTTCCTTTATCAACACAAATCGGATCAGAATTCATCTTAATGCATATGACAATGCTAGGCCACACACAGTAAGAATCACAACAGACTGGTTGGAGGCACAGTAAATCCATGTGTTACCATGCCCAGCACAATCCCCTGATCTAAATCCGATTGAACACGCTGGGCTCAACTTCAACGAAGCATTCTGCCACATTTCGCATCAGTAATAACGCGAGTGCAACTATGCAATCTTCTTCAAGATCACTGGAGGCAAATTCCACAAGACAGCTTCGATACGTTGATTAGCTCGATGTCCAGAATATGCAAATCTGTCATAAATGCAAGAGGAAGAAACACCTCTTAATAGGAAACAAAATTAACTGTACTAATTAAATGAATTAAAAAACAATCTGAATTGGGGAAAATTCATAAATTTGTGTTTTTCTTCCATTATAGTAATACAATAATCGTTTTTACCGTTATCCCTGATTTTTTTTAATATTGTATGTGTAATCGATGTATCTTCTATGTAGAAACAGAAAACAAAACAAAAATCAAACCAAATTCAAGGCAATATCAACCTAAAAACCATGTGTTCCATTTACACTTTTTATGTGTGTATTTCCTAATTTGCTAGGAAGTAGTAGGAATAACGACATACCATTAAAACAGTATGTTTTTGATAGAAAAGATATAAAAAGAAATATGCATTATTGGAATTCATTTGATGCGAATATTGCCTCAACCAGCGAACACGCAAAGCTTAAGTTGTACGCTCTTTTTACGATTTCATAGTCATACCGCTCACCTAAAGAGCCTAAACAGAGTTCAACTTAAGCTTTTACGTGTCCGGTTGAGACTTACCTTAGACATAAGTGAATTTTGAGTTCAGTGTTGCATTAAATGAGCGATTTGGTTTTAATTGATTCAACATTTTAAATATAGATATAAATAAAAAGATAATATACTGGCAATCGTGGCAAAATGGGCGTACGCATTTCCGCCTATATATTTAATAGTTTTAATAATTTTGCTGTAAGATGTTCAACTTCTAAATGAACATTATAGATAGATTCGATAGATGTTTTTAATAAACACAACCAACAAACAAAATTTAATTTGAATTCGTCTTCCTTATTTGTGCAATATCATCGAGGAATAAATGAATGAATTGATATATTTATATTCACAAATTTAATTTTTTTCTATATTTAATCCATCTATACGTATCTTATAAACATATCGGCATAGTTATTTTATAGTTCATTGTTCTTGTTAAGCTTATACAGATTGCCAATTGTAAAAAAGATTAATCTCGGATTCTCTACATGAGTCCTTTTATGTATGTTTTGCTGTATGGCAATACCTAATGAGTTACTCGTGGTAATTAGAAACAGAAAGAATTGTCTCTGTGGCATCAACCAATAAAAATATATGCCATGCATACGAGTATAAAAGTCTTTGCTAGGATATTCTTGAATCAAAATATTTTGCTTTAGATATTATGATTTATGTGAGCAGTTTATTACAATACATAAATCATAATATTTATATTTTTACTCGTACAGATTAGTTTTTAATAAAATATATGGGTTTTCAGATAATGTTGCTTTTCTCATAATCTTGACAAATTTTAATGAAATTTTGAAGCGAAATTTTATATAACGAACAAACGGTTATAGCTCGACATCACTATCGTTCCTAAGGATCCGTCTGTTATAAGCGGGTTTTTTTTATATTTCATTTGGATATATTTTATTTGATTGTATGTTTGCTTGTATTGTATCTTAACTGTATTTTTCTGAAAAATAATCGGGTTGAGTTCGCGATACCTTTTTTAAAATCTGTCCAATTTAATATTAAAATTTAATTTAGTTTAAATGAAATAACTTAGATTTAATAGTTATCTAAGTATAACAAAAAACCTATTTTAAAAGTTGTATAGTTTTCTTGTAATCTCGATGTTATGTATAGTTCTGCACCGTTATTGTACAAAACTATATAAAACGTCGTAATAACAAGAAAACTGTACAATTTTAGTGATGTTTTTTTGTTATATTTAGATTACTATTAAATCTAAGTTATTTAATTAAAAAAAAATAAATTTTAAATTGGACAAATTTGATAAAAGCTATCGCGAACTCAACCCGATTGTTTTTCAGAAAAACGCAGCTCTTATTGTGAATGTTAAGCAAAATTAAAAATGAAAAATTTAAATTTTTTATTGCGATTTGTTTGATTTTTGTACTTCACAAACCAAAGTTTCCCATATAAAAATTCTCATCAGCTTTTGAAGCACCATATTGGCAGCGAATTTTAACCAATTGAAGTACACTCTAAATATCTATTTTAATTAATTTTACTGCCTTATTTTGGCTGTATTACTAGATTTAAATATAGAAACTGCACGTATTAAATTTAATCATTTACCTTGTATTTGTATATAAACTTGAGAGCAAACATTTTTTTTTTAATTTTCTCGAGAATCGAAATGTTTTTTTGAATCAAAGTATGTCAACTTAAAGATCATTTCATCACCTATCCAGTGTGTGTGTATTGTCTTTCTTTTCAAAACCAGGACATAAACAGCAATAGAACAAAATCTCGAAAAGGTTCGTTCCAGGTAACACCGTTTTCGGAACTTGTGGCAGGTGCAAAAATGGTACGTTTTAGGGAATTGTCATCATTCGCATATCAATGCCTAGTCTAAACGGTTGTCTATCGATTACGTCTACATCCGGAACAAGAAAATGAATACCATAACCAAAGTGAAGTGGCTCGACAACTAAATTTGAGCCGATTCTACGTTCCTCGGGTGTGATAGAGATATCAAGAAATTGGTGGTTACAGACAGCGAGAAGAAAGAATATGGGGAACAGTCCTTCTCCGTGACGAGTGCAGGATGTGTTTACATGGCAACGATGGGCGAGGAAGAGTGTACAGAAGATCAGGAGAGTGATTTGCAACCTTGTGCAAACCACTCTCCTGATCTGCATTGAAGGACGTGTCTCTTATGGCGGTCGATCGTCCATGTTCTGATGAGGCATGTCACTGGAGGGGAAGACAGATCTTGTGTTTATCTTCGGAGCAAAAACTGGTAGCTGATCAAGATAATTGACTTCTCAACGGTACATTGAGAAAGTAGTCGAGAACTACGTCGTACCATTGCAGGGTTTATTGGTGAAAACTTCCTGTTCATGCAGGACAATGCGAGACCGCATACAGCAGCTATAGTGTACCAGTACCTTCAAGAGGTGGATGTGCCTGTTATGGAATGGCCAGATCGAAACCCGGACCTTAATCCCATTGAACATTTATGGGACGACTGAAAAAAAGAGTTCGATCAAGAGATATTGCTCGAACGAGTCTCCAGGAGCTGCAACAGGCGATCACAGAAGAATGGTGGCGATTGTTCAAGATTTGGTGAAAACTTTTGTAAAATTAATGTAAACATGGAATGGAAGCTTTCATTCGGGCTAGAGGAGGGAATATTTCTTATTAATAAAAATGTTTTATTGCTGATTTTCATGTTTAAATTAATTTTTTACCACTAATATTCATGCTGACAAATTTACAAAAAACGCGTACTTCAGATTTTCATCCCAAAAATCACTTTTTTGGCACAGTATTAGTACAAAAAAGGTACCACTAGATAGGTGTTGGAATAGAATAAATCCAAAAAATAAAAATAAGTAAAGCTGCTTACAAAATTTTTATGCATATTTTCTTAGTAAAATATGGGGTCAGGATCCGGTTTTATGTTGACCAAACTTAAAATTACTGTTATAATATGTACAAAAAAAATTGATTCAAAAACAACATGAAAATTGAAAGAAACACTAAATGTATTGTATATTCGAAGAGTTGAGATTCTAAGGCCCTTTTCCAATTACTTACTTATTTGGAACTTATTGACTTATTTGTCGCCATCTTAAATAAGTAAGTGAAGTCGTTCCAATTCATGTGCTTACTTATTATGACAGCTTGTTAATGAAATTATAAACAAACTTGCTGCTGACCCAAAATTTTTATTAGGAAAGCACAGAAAAAAATCATACTTCTAAACTATTTCATAAATAAATAATAAATAATTAAAAATCAAGTTTTAGATTAAAATTGCGTTAGAAATACTTTAAAACTTAATTTCATATTGGCAAAATAGATCCTTGAGACGTAAGAGACCAATTTTGCCATCTTGCACGCCACTGTACACCTTATTTATCATATACAATTTTATATAATACGTACGAATTTACTTCAGTATCATATTTATTTGACATCAGAAAGATTATCATCATAGAAGCAAAAATAATCATAAAACTAACAAACTGGAATCATTATTATTTTCTTAGAGATGCTTGCATAGAGACAAAAATATTCCATTTGGATATCTGGAAAGAAAGCAACAACAACGAATGAAAGAAAAAACATTCTTGTCATGTTAAGCTACAACCAGCGAGTCTGTAAGAAATTTAAGGCGTAACCAGCGAGTCTGTAAGAAATTTAAGTAAGAAAGCGACATCTGAAAAATGTATGTTTATTGAATTACTGACCAGCGAAACCCAAAGTACTTTTCGTTCAGTTTCGTTAAATATGAATTGTCATTTAGCAATCCGTAACAAGAGCGAAAATTATCGCTCAAACTGAAGGAAATTTCAAAATTGAATACAATTCTAATATAAAAACAATTCTAATATAAATTTCATACCATCGCGGCATAGTTGATTTGTAATTTATCAATAATTTATTTATAAATGGATATTATCTATTATACTTTATGTTTTAAAAAAAAACGATATTTTTATTATTTTATTAAAAAATAAATAAATTTTTATTAAAATAGTTAAATTTTCTTAAAGTGATAATTATTTTATTTATTTAATGAAATACTAGTTTCGGACTTCGTCCATCCTCAGTTTCTTTTCAACTGATAGTTGAAAAGAAACTGAGGATGGACGAAGTCCGAAACTAGTATTTCATTAAATAAATAAAATAATTATCACTTTAAGAAAATTTAACTATTTTAATAAAAATTTATTTATTTTTTAATAAAATAATAAAAATATCGTTTTTTTTAAAACATTAAGTATAATAAATATAGTGATAAAGCCACGGCACAAAAGTATAACAATGAATGTATACCACAATTACAATAGAATATTATCTATTCAATTTCTTCTGCCGTTTTGTAGGATGTATAGTAAATTGACATTTAAAAATTCAATTGACAATAATCGTGTTACAGATTCGCTGGTCAAACTGTCAAAGATTCTGTAATAAAACATTTTCGTTAAATTCTGTAAGATTTCGTTACTGACTCTTACAGACTCGCTGGTTATAGCTTTAAGTAACAAAGCGACATCTGAAAAATGTATGTTTATTGACATTACTGACCAGCGAAACTCAAATTACTTTTCGTTCAGTTTCGTTAAATTTGAATTGTCATTTAGCAGTCTGTAACACGGGCGAAAATTATCGCACAAACTGAAGGAAACGTCAAAATTGTATATTTGAAAAGGCGTCGGTATGTTTACATTTTTATAATTTATGTGTACAAATATTTATTTATATTTTAATAATTTAAATAATATTTAATGTACATTTTTCATCAGCTCTTTTCAGCTCAATAGATTCCGATTGTTCGCCAACATTTGTGGCCGCACAAGGTCTATAAGCATGTTAAAAACCTCACATGTCATGCGAATGTGGATAAAAAATTGCTGTTGACAATTCTTAATTTATAAAATCGTTACCTATAATAAATTATGTACATATACCTCTAAGTACTCTAAATACCTCTAAATACATTTTTCATCAGCTCTTTTCAGCTCAATAGATTCCGATTGTCCACCAACATTTGTGGCCGCACAAGGTCTATAAGCATGTTAAAAACCTCACATGTCATGCGAATGTGGATAAAAAATTGCTGTTGACAATTCTTAATTTATAAAATCGTTACCTATAATAAATTATGTACATATACCTCTAAATACTCGTAGTTACATTTATTGTATTTAGTTATATGTAAATACCTTCTAATATCCGAATCTGTCTCTTGTACGATTTATTTTTCGTACCAGCAAGACCATTTTTGTTTTATTATTTTTGCCCCTTCGCCTTTTAAATAGGGTAAGAAGCTGCTCAATTTTCCAAAATAGATTCATTTTTGACGAAAATCGTGGTTTAAAAATTCAATTGACAATAATAATCGTGTTACAGATTCGCTGGTCAAACTGTCAAATATTCTGTAACAAAACGTTCTCGTTAAATTCTGTAAGGTTTCGTTACTGACTCTTACCATCGAGCAATAAATATATAAGAGAAATCAAGTAGTGCAAATTTTATAAGCAGGTTTTTCCGAGGTTAATCTTATTTTATAGTTTTAATATATTTATATATACAAATTTAATTTTTTTCTATATTTAATCCATACATACGTATCTTATAAACTTATCGGCATAGTTATTTTATCGTTTATTGTTCTTGTTAGGCTTATACAGGTTGTGTAAAGTAAGATAGATTAACCTCGGAAACTCTACATGAGTCCTCTTATGATATTTTGCTTTATGCTCTTACAGACTCGCTGGTTATAGCTTTAGTCGTTGTCACTAGATTTGAAAATAGAAACGACATTTAGTCAAGACACAATTTTGGAGACATTTCTGTGTAGACGTACTTATTCAAATAAGTTACCTCGCGAGGTTACTTATTTGAATAAGTACGTCTACATAAATAAGTAAGTAATTGGAAAAGGGCCTAAGTTTATTATTTAAGTCGTAAAATGAGTTTATATTTTGGGGTTAATATAAAATAAGTTCTTTCAAACTTTTGTAAGCAGCTTTACCTCTGTTTATATATTACTTTTCTCTATGCTTTGAATCTGCATTCAAAATGACGCACCTCACGATTCTTCCCCAATAGAATTAAACACTTATTACGTGTGTCGACTGAAATTTGTGATTTATAAATGAAGAATTAAAAATAAACGGCACTATATAAACATTAGTTTTGTTTTTATACTTTTTAAATTAAAATAGTCATTCGGACTTTTGGTTAATTTTTCGACGAAAATTCACTTTTTACCAAATGGAAGCCATGAGCTTCTGGATGGTATCGTCAGTGACTCTGGCAGATGACCGTTTCAATCTGTATTGAAATTCTTCATCATTTTTTTCACCTTTAGTCTCTTTTTTCCATTCCTTCTTCACTAAAGCCCAATAATTTTCAATTGGACGGTCTTCCGGCACGGTTGGGCGGATTGCAATCCTTTGAGACAAATTTAATGTTATTGGATTTCATAAACCCCATTGTTCTTGTAGCATAATGAATTGCTGCAAGATCGGGCGAAAAAATAGTAGGACTATCGCGTTTGTTTAAAAATGGCAACAAACGTTAGCCCGAAAAAACTAAAAAACGGTACAAATTTAATTTCATACATATTTTTCACGCAATTTCACACAAATATAATTTTATGAAATCCAAAAACGATTTTTAAAAAGCTATACTATGCTAAATTAAATAAATTAATATGTCTTTGTAGATCACGGGATGGGATTTTGTGACAACAGTTTTTCTATACTTACCGTCTTTTTTCTAGAATAAATTAGCTTACTGTTTCGTTTTTCAATTATGCTTTTTATATTGTGATCGCAGTCTACTATAATAGATTAAATTTGTTGGTTTTTCTTTTTGTATTCCTTAAAGTATCACTCATAAAACAAGATGATAGAGAGACGCAGTGCTTTATTCGAGTAGGATGAGATCGCAATACAAACAACGTAATTGAGAATTGGGAAAACGTTATAATTTATTGGTGTCGAAAGTGACGAAAGTATTCAAAAAGTGTATGTATATCTTTGCAATAACCACCCCTGAGGCACTATTCTGGTAATTCCCGGAGAATAGAGAATTGGGAAAAGAATTTATATGTAATTTCTGTTCAAATATTTTTTCCGGCCTACTGAGGAGAAAAGTTTAACCCTCATGTGAGTGAAGAAAAAATATCTTAATTTGAGTGACTAAGATACCCGGGTACCCTATATGCAATTTTTCTTGAAACTTATTTTATTTTAATTTTTGTTTGCAATTATGAAGTTTATAACGGATTTTACTAAAATTACATAAATTGAAAACAATTTTGCATTAGCTGCAACGTGTCAGCTTTCGAAGAACATTCTGTAAAAAAACGTAAATAATCCAACATCAGTGAAAAAAATGGTCGATAGTTATAAAAAAATGTTGGTTAGTTTTTTTGAAATAAATAAAAATATAAACATAAATTAAATGAAATAAATAAACAGAAATACAAACAATGGAACGCAACGACAAATCACACAAAACTTTTAAATATTTGCATACTATTTCTGTCAAATATTGTGTAAAATATATAAAGGTACCCGGGTACCTTTGTGACTCTAATTCGTACAACTAAACTACTATTTGCTCTCATGTGCGTCCAAGTTATAAAATTTTTCATTTTTAAGTGTGATCCTAATCTATCAATTGAACTAGAAGTTCTCATAAAATTAAAACTTTTTATTATGACTGGAACATACAAAGCTTAACGTTTAAAAGTGCAAAAGGTACCCGGGTACCTTGTCACTCACATAAGGGTTAATGTAAATCTAAATTGGGGATAATTTTTCCATATCTAAATTTGCAGAGAAAATTATTCTTAATTTAATTTTGTTTTCAAAAAAATTAACACTAGCAACATCCAATTTTTCACTTTAACAAACAAAATTTTCTTTTTAAGTAAAGTTCAATTAAAATATCAACAAAAATCAATTAAACGACGTCAATTATTTAAAATATTTGTTTTCTTGTATTATTACGATCGTTTATCAACCGCCAACCAAATTATTTTCTCGTAAACTTATTCCCCAATTGACAGAATTAACTTTTGGAAAACGGGGAATTAGGAAAAATGTCTGAGAAATACCTGTTACAAAAGAAAATTATTCCCTATTCCCGGGGAATTACGAGAATGCAGATGTACGTGAAATAATAATATTTTTTTCTCAGGTTGCAGATTTAGAGAAGCAATTGTTGAAGACCAATACCATCGTTATCCATTAAACCTATTAAGCCTTTATCCTTCCTCTAGTAGATTAGAAGTAGTAGAATTGTGTTGTGCCGTACGATCGCAAGGCGTCTGAATGACACCGGGTTGTTCCGTCCCAAAAAATGAAAGAAATAGAGTGTAGGAATAGGCCCAGCGTTATCCGAGGAACTTGTCCAGTACTTGGTTCTATAGTCCAATCAATTCAAAATACTGTCAAAATTATTCCAATAGAAATAATTATGACAGTATTCGGACGGGTCCTTAGTAATTATTTTTTTGCAACGTGTAAATGAAATGCTAATTAACGTATCCCAGTGTACCATTTTTTTTATTATTTTATTTTTACTGTATCCCGCGCGAACTTTTATCTTTTACCGAAGAGTTGGTAATACAATTACACTAGGTTTTTGATGGTTGCCGCTCGGTGAATCAACTTTTTCCATCTAACTTTGAATGGCAAATCGGAAGTGGAAGGACCACAATCAAATATGCGTAATCCGCGGCGGTACATTTTTTCAATATTCACGTCGATTATAGAACTCGCCGAATTTACTGCGGCGGGAGTCCAAACTCCATATAAAAAAAAATTAAAATCATTAATTTGAATCAAGTTGCGTTGAAAAACAGGTTTATTTTCATATAATTCTGTTTTTACGATTCGCAAACCATTCGTAATGTTTTAGCTGCGGATTTCGAACGAATGTTTTTGTTTGATTTGCGTAAAAATAAAACCAATTTTACATGCAACCTTGATCGAAATTCATGATTTTAATTTTTTTTATATGGAGTTTGGACTCCCGCCGCAGTAAATCCGGCGAGTTCTATAATCGACGTGATTATTTCGCCACGCCACTTTTAAAACTAATAATAAAGACGCACCAAATTATCCAAAAACATTTGAACGACTTCGGTGTTTTATCAAATACCATCAGAAACCGAGGTAAACTTGTTCTTTTCCTTTGCAACTTATGTTGGTAATGGTACACGGCACGAGATCAAAAGAACGTTTTTTAATTTTGCTACACAAACGTTAAACAAATGGCCTAAAAAAACTACAACAAGAACATCGTTCTCAGCAATTTAACCACATTAACAAAACCAGGCAATGATATCGAAGACTTGTACGTTACGTTTACGAGTTTACCATAAAAAGCATAGGTTACCATCTTTACGGTGGACAAACAAGTTTCATGACAACTTATGCAATTATTACGTTGTATAATTCACACACAATTTCACAATTTTATTTTTTTTTGGACTGAATTTAGGCAAATTACTAACCTCTTTTCGAAAAATATCGAAAAATATTTATGCAACTCCAATTTTCGGATCCAGTGCTTTTTTATAATTATCTTTGAATGACATCCTCTGAACAGTTCGATAATCTATTACTAATGGTTGGACCGATAATAAAATACGATTTCGCACGGAAAAGTATTGAACCAAGCGTACGCTATTACGCTTAGGTAAGAAAAATATTTATTTACAATGTGTATTTCATTAAACCAATTTATATAATTTTATTAAGATATTTGGCCACTGGTGAATCCCAAAAAGCCTCTTGTCCTCTTATAGGTGCCCGCCATCCATTGTCTATTGGAGAAGTAAAGCCTCGGCCCAGCACTTCATTCGAAATAATTGTTTTTTTTTGCTGAAATCAAATCTGAATATTAAACAAAATATTCTATTTATTTTACCTACAAACAATAAAAAATTTACTTACCGCTCATGTTTGCATTGTTTTGTTTGAATAATGTTTATGGTTACATTTGACACTTTTTTGGAATTTACTTATTTTACTGCTTTAAAAATACTCGTATAAACTATATTTTATGGCAACATTCGCAGTTTTATGCCAACATTCGCTCAAATTAAAAAGAAAAAAATGCAATTTTATTTCATTGTAATTTGTTTTCGTGCTCCTCTCGCAAACGAAAATCGTAATGTACCTCTTACGTAATGTATCTAACCCTTTATTTTTTACTGGAAAAAATTGGTTCATGTAAATCATCCATAAGTAGGTAACTGTAACTGTACTTGAATGGCTGAGCAAATATTAGCTGTGTTTTTGTTAAACAAAAATCGGCTAGAGTTCGCGATAGTTTTTTTAGAATTTAGCCAATCAAAAATTTATGTTTATTTCAAACCAAATAAAGCACATAGTAGAATGGCCGGTTGCATAGAAAAATTACTAACAGCTCGTTAGCTGTGCGCCAGTTAAATATTTTTTATGAAACCTATTTTCGCAATCAGAAAAAAAAATCAACGCAAACTTGATAAACTATATATTTTATTCCGTGGAAATATTTAATAATAATAATAATACCCAACGACCAATCACCCTTCCCTGACCGCACGCGCGCACCCCAGTCACCAACAACATTATTATTATTTTTTGAATATAATTCCAGGGAATTATAAACAAGGATATCATTCTACTAATTTAAAAATTAAAAAGAAGAAAATGGCAAAAATAAAATTAATGTTAATCGAATAAAAAATGTATTAATAGAGCTATGATTAAATAAAGAGGCTGAAGATATATGTAACTAAATTTAGGAGATTGATACCCCACCGCAAGAAAAAGAGAAACTACTTAAAGCAAGCAGATTTGAATGACAAAAAAAATAAAAATAAAAATGCAAAGAAAGATAAAATAAATAATAAAAACTAAAGATAAGTTAAGAAAAATTAAATGAAGCGGAAATGGGGAGAATAAAAATGGTAAAAATTATAAATACTCGATTGAGTATTTAAGTTAAATCCATAAGAAAAAAGTTAATATAAAAAATAAAATAAAAATTAAGTTTATTATGGTTTGTCAACTGGTAGCGAATAATAACTTCTTGATGGCGAATTTGCTAATGTGGTAGTCGAATTGTTCGAAATATTTATTAGTCTCGCGCAGCATTCTTGTAACAGGCTCGTTCTGGCCGTAAGTCGTTCTGTGAGAAGCAATTCTGTAAGCTGGTATCGTTCTCAATCCACGAGTATTTACGTTAAGATTTACCTTTTCGAGTAGAGCTGCAGAATCAACACCGCCAGATAAAACTTGATGAATGAAGACGATGTCTGCAACAGATCGTCGCTTGCTTAGTAGCTTTAAGTTAACAAGCTCCAAGCGGTCTAGATAAGGAGGCAAATTGTAAACGTCCACCCATGGCAATCTACGCAGAGCAAAGCGCAAGAATCTACGTTGTACCGTTTCAATTCTTCGTGTGTGCACTTCATGGTATGGGGACCAAACTTGACTAGTATACTCGAGCAGGGGCCGAACAAATGTCATATAGAGAGCCCTGGTAACATAAAGGTTCAAAAATTCTTTAGACCAGCGTTTCACAAATCCAAGCGAAGAGTTTGCTCTGTTGACAATAGAATCAATGTGATCTCTAAAGTTAAGTTCGCGATCACAAATTACCCCTAGGTCCCGTATGGTTAAAACTTTTACGACAACAGCGCTATTGATGGTATACTCACGACTAATGGAATTTGTGCGTTTTCTTGAGTATGTTATGCATTGGCATTTATTCACATTCAGATCAAGATTATTTTTAGTGCACCAAGTCATAAAGTTATTGAGGTCATTCTGCAATAGGTTGACATTGGTGGAACATGAGATTTGTCTATAAATTTTCATATCGTCTGCATAAATGGAAATTGACGAGTTTTTAATCATGAAATCGACATCCTTGATGGACAAGATGAAACAAAAGGCCCAAGATGACTGCCTTGTGGTACCCTGGAAGTAGCTATAAACGGAGCAGATATGGATTACCTGAAGATCACCTGATACCTACGTTCCCTAAGATAAGAGTCCACCCATAGTAAGCATTGAGGACCAAAACCAAGTGCCCGGAGTTTAAACAAAATTATCTTATGGGAAACTCTGTCAAACGCCTTGCTGAAATCCGTGGTAATAACGTCAACTTCCTTTCCACATACCATAATGTTCAAAGTATTAGAAACAAATTCAGTTAGATTGGTTGTAGTAGATCGTCCTCTGAGAAAGCCATGCTGATTCATTGAAAACAATGTTTTTCATTGAAAGTAAAGGGAATCGTACACAATACTCTCGAATAACTTGGGGATACAGGATAATTTCGCAATTGGCCTCCGCCAATTTACATCCCTTCTTATGGGTTGGAGTTATAAAAGAGTCTTTCCATATTGATGGAAATATTCCGTAGGAGATCGACTTATGGAACAGCATTGTAAGTGGCTGCGCTAAGTTACCAACACAATTTTTTAAAATAATAGAAGGCAATCCAGCGGGGCCAGCGGAAAAATCATCTTTTAGCTTGTTAATGCTCCTTGCCACAGTTTCAAGATCAATTAGAATAGAGACCGGAGAGGCTAGAGCGCTGTTATTCATGTAACTGAAGTAGGCCGTATCAGGCTCAATATCATTATTATTGGAGTGGGCGCTATTAAAAAAATTTGCGAAAAAACCAGCAATGGTCTTGGGGTCACCAGAACAATGATCGCCGAACTTCATCGTGGAGGGATATCCATCTGATTTCTTCTTATAATTAATGAATTGCCAAAAGCGCTTTGGGTCAGCAATTATTTCTAACTGCATACTAGTAATGTAATCATCATAGAGTTCAGGAGACATATTCGAAAAAGCATTGTGAACGTTCACGTAATTTGAGTAATCCGAGTCCAATCCAGTCTTTATGAATTTTTTCCAGTTTTTGTTTCTTTGATTGCGCAGTGATCGCAATTCTCTGTTGTACCAGGGTGGAACTACTAGTTTGTGTCTTCGTACAGTATAGGGAATGGACTGTTAAAAGCATTCAACCATCGCGGCATACAAATTGAGAGTTTGGGCTTCCAGGTTGTAATTATTATCGATAATGAAGTTAAAATCGACGTTAGCTAATAATTCATTAAGCTTCTTAAAATCGGTCTTACGGAAATTAAAACTGGGTAAAGTTTCGTAACTAATGTTAGCTCTACATAGTTCACTGGAAAATGAAATTAAAAGAGGCGGATGATACAAGTCAATTGTACTGAGAACCAGATTTGTTTCTAAGACTCTACAATCATTTGTGCCGGAAGAGAATACTAAGTCAAGTTGCCTATTAAGATTATTCTTGACGTTACTGATCTACATCAAGCCGGAATTAGAAAAATAATCAGTAATCAAAATCTCATTTGCAGATCGTGCATTCTCAGCAACGTAATAGGTGTTGTCCTCGGATTGTGTCCATATAAGGTCAGGGAGGTTGAAATCACCAACGACAAATAGATCATCTGAAATAGCAGTGTCATCAAAAAGGAAATCGACAGCATCAACGAGAAGCTGGTAGATGTCCGCGTGGTTATTAGAGCGTATATAGCAACACAGGATATAAATGTGTTTATTCGTATAACCCGTGTTGATTTTAACACAAATCAGCTCAATATTGTCGGTATTTGGGATTATAACCACTGAGCAATCAAACTTAACATGCACCGCAATAAGTACGCCTCTTCCATTCAGTACACCATCAGAAACCGAACCATCTTTGCGGAAAACGTTATAATTTGACGTGAAGTATTCGTTACTGTTAAAGTCATTAGTTAAATTTGTTTCAGTGAGTGCAAAAATGTCATAAAAAAGGGCTTGAGTTTGCAAAAATACTTCACGGGATTTTGTTCGTAGTCCCCTTACATTTTGGTAATAAAGGGACCAATAATTCAGTTTTTTTGGTTTGCATTGGTATAATTGTTATTAGCACGGAGATCGACAAATTCTTGCAGGTACGTTGATTCAGGCCATGATGCTGGGGACATTAGTAAGTCGAACATAGAATCCGGGACCGTGACTTTGAAGGAGGAGACATGACCATTATAGCGGGTTATATTTTCACATTGTACTTGTACTATATTTTTACACTTAACTTTCGTATAAATATTTAAACTGTTAATTTTGATTGAATAATGTTTTAACTAATCGTTAAATATTTCCATGGAATAAAATATATTTAATCAAGTTTGCGTTGACTTTTCTGATTGAAAAACAGATTTCATATAAAATATTTAACTGGCGCACAACTAACGAGCCCTTAGTAATTTTTCTGTGCAACCGGGCATAAGTATAACAAAAATAATCAAAAGCCATTGCATACTTAGCTATTTTTTTGGTCAAAATGAGCTATGTTTATAGATTATATAGCTTTTCTTTTTTACTTACCATAGCCAAAATAAGTGAAACCACCGACTTAGCTTAACTCGCTCGTATGCATCGATTTATTTAAATACTTTATTTAAACCTGTGGGATAGAAACATAGCTAGATTGCGCATTTTCTAAGCGATGTGAGCTAATTATTGATCTTCAAAGCGAAAATGAAATATTGAGTGTGCATGTTTAACCGTCGACGAGAACAGTTGATCTTGCAAAATGCAGCAAAGTGAAATATATAAAAAACATATGTTTTTGTTTATTTATTTTGTTTTGCGGCAATGTGTACTGACATTTCAGTGAAAGTGTACAATAAAAGTGTTTAATAAACTTCTAAAGGCCTTTTCTCCTCTCTATTGTGTATTCAATTTTTTGTAGTTCATTTTTGATATTTCTTAATCAACGATAATTAGATAGTAATACCGTAAAAAACAGGGGAGGATTGTTGTTGCAATATTGTTGAACGGTCTATTTATTTGAAATTTGCAATTTTATCAATTAAATAAACTTCTAAAGGCCTTTTGCGAAAGAATGTTGTATTCGATGTACTTTCTTATTGGTGTGTTTATTTCTGTTACTTATATTGGGTTTACACCAGAGCTACTTTAATAGTATAATACTTTTTTGCTAATAAAGTATAATACCCGGTCAGTTTACATCACAATAAAAAAACAGTATTATAGTATGGGTGTAAACCCATACTATAATACTATATTGCTTTTTTTGTTGACAAATATAATTTTTTTTTTAATATCACAAATGGAAATGTACATACATATATCCAAACAAAAAATGTCTTTACGGCCACTTGAAAAAAAAAAAAAAATTAAAGTATTATAATATTAAAGTTGAGTTTAAACCACGACTATAATACCAATATTTTTTTGATAGCTATAATACTTTAATAGCAAAATAGTACGTGATAAAGTATTAAAGTCACCGGACAAGTGGTGCAGTGGTTAAAGCTTCGGCACTTGGAGCGGGAGGTACTGGGTTCGAATCCCAGCAGAGGCAGGATGCAAAAGCGAATTTTCTTCATCGATTACGATCGGTGAAGTTAATAAACACAACTAAAACCCTCTGTTGGAGTGCAGAACTCAGCGCCGACCCACCGTCCATGTCAATGTACAGATTGACATGGAGCTAGCAATGTGCAGGTGGTGGTAATTCACCGGACTTGAATCTGATAAAAAATTTATGGGCCATTTGTAAGGTTAGAGTTCTGAAACAAGACTGTACAACAGTAAAAAAAATGGTGGAAGCTGTTATCGAGGTTTGGTTCCGGTATCCACAAATAACAGGAAATAGACAAAATTTCATTAATTCGATGCTTAACCGTGTGCAAAATGTCATTAAGGCCAAAGGTGGACACATAAATTATTAATATTCATTTCAAAAAAATTTAATAAATAATTTGTTTTTAATAATTTTCTGTGTTCACATTAATTCGAACGATAGTGTAAGTTCTTTCAAAATTTCAATCAAATTAGAACATAATTGAATGTTATTTATCTAATTAGTTAATTGACGTTGGCCATTTTGTTTTTTCGATTTGTGATATTTCATCACATTGTATTAGTATTGCGTCAGGTTGCGTAATGTTTTGATTTTTTTTCTACGTGAAACGTTCTTTTTTTGCGGTTCTTATTCACCGCATAACAAAAAAACACATTTATTATGGAAACTATTTTTAATACCTACTCGTGAAGTTTCGGAAGATTTTTTTTATACCGGTCCCTACTACCGCACAATAACAGGTTTGACTTAATTTATTAACAAATAAGTTGGATAATGACTTTACTGCGTGGCGCCCTAGTCGTTTCTGTAACTAAATAATCGTTTCCTTTTATTGCCTTTAAAGTGAGGATTCAGGCAGGGCCTGGGTCCGCATAATTATGGAGTAAGATTTGTTTCTCAAATATGCTTTTGATGACTACGCGTGCCCCAGGAATGTGCAATACATACCTAGGATCGCTATGATGGTTGGTCTGTACGTCTCTTTATCATAAAATAATATTGCTGTGTACATAACAGGCTGATCCTGAAATTTACCAACAAAGTTTTTATTGTTTGCGTTTTGGAAATCAAAATGAAATACTGTCAGATGAAAACATTAGCTCGCATAAGCCAAAAAACAGCCAAGTGTGCAATGGGCCTTGTGCAATATTACGTTAGGTGGTGGTGGTAGCTAGTGACAAAGTTATAGTACTCCTATTTTCCTCTCTCGGATAACATGTTGTTTATAAATAATAGTTTATATCTTTCGTGAGTTTTTAATTTTAAAATCATTCAAATCACGTTTGTATTTCTGTCTTCTTTTCGACTATCTATACTCGTTCATTATGGCACGTTTTAGATTATTTTTGCTCCGCGTATCATACCTATGATTGCGGACACTAAAATGGGATTTTTGGATTCTGTAAATGTTTTTAACAATTTGTAAGAAATGTCATAATTAATAATTAGCATGATAATTCCTGCTTTTTCTGCATATAATTAATTTGATGAAAACAATAATAGTAGTTTATAAATTGCCTTGGTTCTACAGAACTTGTAATTTTTAATCTTCCTATGGGTGCGTTTCCGTAAATACCGAGGACCTCAGGTAATAATCGAATGATTATAAACAAAATACATACATCATAACATTTTGATGGGGTTTCTGATTTGCCAAACATTTCCTCGATAAAGCTTGGGTGAAAAACCTGGATAAAATTGCCTTGTTCCCGGATCCTGGGATTTTCCTGCATCTTTAAATACTTTGTTAAAATTGGCTAAACCTCGTTATTTAGATTATTAAGTTATTTTTGCCTGTCTGTCTGTACACAAATTTTTCAAAACAGAATTATTAAGTTTGCATAGTTATGAATCTATCTATCTATTTAGTTAGCAATCTATCCCGATAAATTGGGCACACTCGCGCAAAAATTGGGTTTCCGTCTGTCACCACAATTCGGTTATTACGATTATTATTTATTTATAGCAATTTATTTCAAAAAAAAAATTTGATTTATAAATCAAAAAAATTGATTTGAGATCAAAAAATTTTGATCGAAATATAGAGGCACGTTCTTTCCAAGTAAAAAAATTGATTTTTTTTATCGCAATCAATTTTGAAAAATCTCAACATTTCGGGATTTTTTTTGACGTTTATGGTTGGTTCACGTACGTGATCAAAAAATGATTCGCGAATCAAGCCAATCAAATCGTTGGAATTTCCCCGCCTGAGATGAAATATTTTTATCTTTGGGCAAATTTTTGATCGCAAGCATCCAACATAGAAAAAACAAAAAAGAAATTATGAGCAACAATAGCTGTGTTTCTTGACGCTTGATCTGATCTAGTTCAGTTCACGTTTAATGAAACAACACAAAGGCGCTTGCTAGATTTAATATCAAAATTTGTGATCTAAAACAAAATTTGGATCATGTTTTCCATATAAAATTTGAACTGATCCGGATCAATGAGCGTCAAGAAACACGGCAAATGACGCTCATTATATCCCTTTTTCTACAAACAAACAAAAAATGGCTAAATTTAGGTCCAAACCACACAAATCTCTAAGTAAAAAAACAGTACGTAATGGCTTTTTGATAAAAAATTTCGCTTGATTTGAAGTACAATCAACACAATTGTGTGAAAGGAATGCACAAATGTGTAAGTTGGTTCAAAACACATACAAAAATAAATGTTTGACATGATTCTTTTGTCTTACCCACACAATTGTGTGGGTAAGTGGGAAAAGGGATAAATAATTTTGCTGTTTTTCTGACATTTCTATATGACTCACGTCAATATCAAAAACAAACAAAACAACACGCGCCATTTTCATTGTCGGCATTTGGTGTTTTAGTTTTGTCGTGCGTTTACATAATTAATTAATTTTATTAATATTTAATAGATGTATTAAAATTGTGAAAACAATTTGTAATTTTGTGCGACGTATTTTCAAAATATCTTGTGTACTAAAATGTTGTGTAATTGCGGATTTATTGCATTGAATAAAATTCGGAAATAGGACAGCCGATGCGATCACTTACCATTTCAAGCGATTCTGTGCCACATCGCTAATATTACAGTAAAACAGGATAATCATAGACGTAAATTAGATGTGACTTAAAACTTAATTTTAAATAAGCGTTTGACGGCTGTAGTCATGTGAGTAGGTCGTTTGTTTAAATCACTAAATTATCTCCATTTAACTTTTGAATGAATATTACAGCAATAGTTTAAGCGATTTTTTTTTATTTATTTATTTGGCACTGGCTCCAAAAATTAGATGCCATTTGGCCCAGTTTAAAAATTACAATTTTATTTTACAGTTTTTTTTTAAGTTTTCAATCATTCACCTTTCACTCATCGATCCCCTTTCATACTTCTATCTGATTCATTCTAATAAATTCATACACATTCTTATAAACGTTCATTCCCATTCGTAATAACTCTGTCAAATTCTTTGCACTCAAGATAACATCGAACATTTGTATGGTCTGATCAAATGCTGAGCATTTTAGAATCAAATGCTCTATATTCTCCACAACCATGCAGCTGTCACATAATTCACACTCAATCAAATTGCGTTTCTTCAAGCATTCTTTCCAATTTCCATGATTCAGTCTCACACGTTCCATTGTTATTATCATTCTAGTATCTCCCTTGAGTACCTTAAAGAAAGGTTGACTAAAAGGAGAACTAACTAACTCAAAGTACTTCCTACCTTTCACCTGACATTTTTCAACAAATTCTCTCTCCCATTTTCTCCACAGATTCACCTGAAACATGCGAAGTACATCTCTTGCATCCATGCATTCATATTCATTTACCTCCTCAACCAAACAACCCCTTTTTGCAAGCATATCGGCTCTTTCATTACCTTCAATCTGTAGGTATGAATGTATCCATTGAAGAATGACCTCACTCCCACAAGATTGAAGGTACTCATACAACATTTCTACATATACATTACCATGAGTTCCCCCACCCTTACTAATTAATTCCAACCCACTCCGGGAGTCGGAGAATAATACTACTCTCCTCCCTTGTGTCATTGCCAACTTGATCCCTTCCATAATTCCAATCAACTCTGCATTCATTATACAGATACTGGCATTCACTCGTAGCATTTTCTCTTTTCTTATTGATGGAATAAAAATTCCTACACCTACTCGATCATCATTCACACTCGCATCTGTATACACTTCCCCATGCGCGAAATAATTCATTCGCGTTTTTAGAAACTCACTCTTAACCGACAACTCATTCATCATCTCTTTTGTTGTATCTCCAAAATTCAAACTCACCATTAGATTGCTCGGAGGGACTTTCGGATTTACCGGTCGAATCTTGGAAAATACATTAATATTCTCCAGGATCACCCGTAATCTTTGTGTCTTTTGGTAGTCCGTCCCTCTTTGCAATCTCTCTTTCATTTCATTCACCAATTTATTGTCCTTAGTCAACATTCGCACAGTCTCGCACGGTGATCCACTCCCTCTTATAATTAAGAGGTGAATCACCCAATTCAAACCACAAAGTGTGTATTGGGGTTGAGTTAATCGCCCCCAATACCACTCTAGCACACGCATTCTCCACATTCATCAACTTTTTAAAACCAACTTTGGACCCATCACCATATACACTCAGTCCATACGCAATTTTTGATGACACTAGCGCCTTTCGTAACATATCAGTCACACCAGGATGCGCTCTTCATTTTGTTTTGCTCACCCTTTTGATTACATTCAATCTACTCTTGCAATTATCGGCAACTTTTTCCATATGCACTTTAAAACTCAATCGCTTATCAATCCAGATTCCCAAATACCTATTCAAATTTACACACTCAATTTGCTCGTTATACACTTGCACATCAACCCTATGATTCGTTCGAAACGTCATACAACAACATTTTCTCGAATTAACGTGCAAATTCATTTCAGTCAAACATTCTGTTACTTGGTTTACACATTCTTGAGCCTGATTCAAGGCCTCCTCGATGGACCTCCCCTTGCCCATCAGAACAAAGTCATCTGCTATTATATACTTAATGAAACCACACAGTAATTATTATATACATTTATTGTTAATGATATTCTACATGGTGTGCTTTATTATATAGTCCATTTTAGAATGCTGCCATGTTTATTTTATATATCTGTACAAAGGACAGAGAAGTATTGCCCGATATTTATTACAGTCGAAGGTCGGTAATCCAATACATAACAGGCGAAATACATCCCGGCGAAAGGAATTTCACCCATTATAAATCCATCCTATTAGGGGGTCGACACACTCGGCTTGACCGTCGGACTATACGACTATCTGGTTCATCCATTCGTATATGCCCAGATTTAATTTCAACCTCTTTTTGTATACTACCCGTTGCTTGCCCTGAGGTTGACGTTGATGAAGCAACTTCCACCGGTTGCGACTCCCTTGATTGCCGATTAGTTAATTCATTTGTAAGTTCTTTACTTTCCATTCCGGTTGTAGTAGTTTCATCATCGTTGTTCTTCGTAGAGTAAACGCCATCTGTTGTAACCATCGGTTCATCTGCATTTGGATACTTTTTTAATATATTCGAGTAACCTTCTGTATTTCCTTCAACCCCCGTTGCACGTATTTGGTCAATATGTCGGCGATGAAATTTTCCTTCGACTTCAATCAGATAGTGTAAGAAACCCTCTTTCTGTATTACCTTACCAAATTTCCATTTGATCGTTTTATTTTGGTACCAACGGATTTGAACTGTATCGCCTATGCTCAGCTCCCGTCTTGTACACTTTGATGGGTTGATATTCGTATAATCATTTACCCTCTCTGTCGGCTTAATTAAATCGATGATCGATCGTAAATTAAATCGTAGCATTTGTTCAGCTGGGCTTTTCCCTGTTGTTGAATTAATTATTTTCCTGTATTGCAGTAAGAATCGATGTAGTTTCAAATGAAGATCTCCTGGATCATTCATTGCGGCCCGTAATGCAAATTTTAATGTTTGGACACTTCTTTCTGCCTGTCCATTGGTGGATGGGTGTGCTGGAGCTGTTCGCTTATGTGTGATACCGTTGCTTCGTAAGAAATCTTGGAATTCCTTAGACGTAAAATTAGTACCATTGTCCGTTACCACTATTGGTGGCAAGCCAAAACGTGCAAAAATTTCGCGTAATGATCTAATGGTGTGGAAGCTTGTGATATTTTTCATGGGCACCACCTCTAATTATCATGTTCTTGCATCCACTACCACCATAAAATAATGTTCCATAAATGGCCCCGCAAAATCAATATGTATTCGTTGCCAAGGCATAGTTGGAAGTTCCCACGTATGTATAGGCGCCTTCGATGGTTCTTTTGCAACTCTCGCGCATTCTCTACAACTCTTCACCATTGCCTCAATATCGGAGTCTATGCCTGTCCAATAACAATAGCTCCGTGCTAGTGCTTTCATTTTGACGATACCAATATGTGCCATATGTAACTCATTAAGGATTTGTTTATGTAGTGTGATTGGAATTAAGATCCGTATACCTTTATAAATGCATCCATTTTGTAGTGTTAGTTCAGCTTCTTGCCCCTTAAATGGTGTACCTTCTAAATTACTCCCAATCTGTAGACGGTTGTATAGATCACATAGAATGTTATCACTTTTCATTGCCTTCGAAATTGTTCCACTCGTTATTGGTAGAATATCTTCCGACAATTGATACACTGTAAGTTCTTCTTTGTCGCTTGGTTGATAGGTTTCCACCACCGGATGCCGAGATAGAAAATCTACATTCATGTGGTTTTTTGCCTCCCTGTGTACAATTTTGTATATAAAACCGGATAGGAACTGCGCGTAACTTAGTAGTCGTTGTGATGTTAATGTCGGTAGGCTTTTATCTGGGCTCAATATCATTGCTAAAGGTTTATTATCCGTAATCAAAGTGAATTCGCGCCCATAACAATTATTGAAAAATTTTAGAAGCGCCCAGTAAATAGCTGTCGCTTCCTTATGAAGCTGGCTATAATTTGACTCACTTCTTGATAACGTTCGAGACGCATACGCAATTGGTCGTCCCCCAGTTGATGTTTTATGTGATAATATTGCAGAAATTCCCACAGGGGAAGCATCAGTTGCCAAAATCAACGGGAGTTTTTCTTCATACGGCATCAATACTGATTCGCTTTGTAATTCCGTCTTAATGTCAGCAAATGCTCGTTGGCACCCTTCATCCCACCTGAATTCCACATCATTTCGTAATAATTTGTAAAGCGGATTTAGCCTTGTTGCCATATCGGGGATAAAATTATTATAATATGTTACCATCCCAATGAATTGTCGCAATTCCGACACGTCCTTCGGTTGTGCAATTTCAGCGATTGCTTTAGTTTTATCCGAATTCTTCTGTATGCCGGCCTCACTTATTGTATAGCCCAAGTATGTAATTTCTTCTCTGAATAATTTACACTTTTCTTTATTTAGATGCATATTATATCGGCGTAATTTTTGTAATAGGGCCTGTACTCGTTCCATCCTCTCCGGCAATGTACGACCGGCGACAATAATGTCGTCAAAGAAACACCTTGTTCCATTGAGATCATTTGTTATTTTTTCATCCATAAAGCGTTGCCAGATATTGGGTGCCGTTTTTACTCCGAACATTAGTTTATGAACCTTGTAAAGGCCTTTATGCGTGCTTATTGTTTGCATTAGTGCACTTTCTTCATTCATAGCCATGTGAAATAGGCTTTATGCACATCGAACACGCAATAATATTTACCATTGGCCAACTTGTGCATCATGTCTTCGATTTTAGGAATTGGGTATTTGTCATCCATTATTACCTTATTTAGTGTCACTTTGTAATCTGCACACAATCTGATCTGATTTTCCGACTTAATTATTGGCACAACTGGTGTTCCCCAGTCCGAATGTTCGACCTTTTCTAATGTTCCAGATTTTTCCAGTCTTTCAATTTCGTCTTCAATCAAATGACGTATAGCGTACGGAACTGGCCTTGGTTTAATGTAGATTGGAGAAACCCCTTCACGAAGTTTCAATTGACCTTTAAACTGGAATTGTACCAATTGTTTTTTTGAATAAATCGTAATTGCTTTCAAAGATCTCTTTCTCCAGTTTGTTGACGTCTATGTTCACGGTTGTAATGCTTTTGACATCCGATGGGGGTAATAGTTGTAATGCTTTTATCCATTCCCGACCAAGGATACTATCGAATCTGTCATCCACAATATATAAATTTCCTCGTATAGATTTACCGTCATGGCTAACTGATACCTTTGCTACCCCCAACGCTGGGAAGATACTACCATTGTATGCCTTTAACTTCGTATTAGTTGGCCATATGTTGACCTTTGGTAGTTTACTGTGCAATAATTTCTCGCTGATTGTCGATATGGCCGATCCCGTGTCAAATTTCATTTCAAATGGTTTGCCTTCAATTGAAACCCGTATCAGGAATTTGCTCCTCTTACCAAACTCTTTAATCAGTTGCAGTGCATTTATTTCTTGACAATTATCATTATCAATGATTTTTATTGAATTCGTATAATTTGTGCTGGAACTTTTTTTGTATTTCTTCATGCATACATTTGAAGCATGACCTGCTAATTTACACTGATGCACTGCACTGCAGTATAATTTATCCTTGCTTCTGCAATCATTCGCTTTGTGCCCTGGTTTTCCACATCTATAGCAAGTTAATTGTCTATTGTTGCCTTGCCCTTGCCTGAGCCACCATCGTTAAAACTCTTCGACGTATTTTCATTTCGTTTTGGCCACCGTTCATTCTGATATATCTCGGCGCTCTCCTTGACTTGGTGTACCTTCTGCATTGATTGACTTTGAATTTTTGATGCTTCCATTGCTAATGCCGTTTTCACAATTCTATCCATACTGGGTTGAATTTCTTCTAGCAAACGCTGGCGAGTATCCGCGTCACTAATGCCCCGTATAAACTGAGATCTTAAATGAGTTTCTGCTGTACTCTTATTGCAGGATGTACATGTAAAATTGCAGAAAACACTTAAACGTTTCAACTCTGACACGTATGTTGCCACTGATTCACCTTCGTTTTGTGTTCTAAGCAGGAATTTATGCTGCTCTGTAATTTCATTTGGTTTCGGGCACAAATGATTCTCCAACATTCCAGTTAACTCCTCATATGATTTTGTATTTGGTAAGTCCGGCGCAGTTAAACTACTAAGCAATTGATAATGCTTAGTGCCGATGCAATTAATTAATATTTGTACTTTGCGTTCCTCTGTTGTAACAGATCGCATTTGTAAATAATTTTCCAAACGCTGCTTGTAAATTGAAAATGTTTCCTCATTTTCATTAAATGTACCGAATTGTATATTTGTATCCCGATTGCCATTTTGTAATTCTTGTAGCAACTTTAACAACGCCGCCACATCGATTTGGTTTTCATCCGCCATATTGTAATATGCGGTAATTAATTTTTATTATTTTATTCACTTTTATATATGCGTATATATATTTAGACACACGCGTAATTTCGCCTTCTCGTCGCCAATTATTTTATACTTAATGAAACCACACATATTATATACTTAATGAAACCACACAGTAATTATTATATACATTTATTGTTAATGATATTCTACATGGTGTGCTTTATTATAAAGTCCATTTTAGAATGCTGCCATGTTTATTTTATATATCTGTACAAAGGACAGAGAAGTATTGCCCGATATTTATTACAGTCGAAGGTCGGTAATCCAATACATAACATCTGCAAATTGCAAAATGACTTTGTCCGAGGAGTTTAACCTATGTATCGAACTCGTGTAAAGGTTGAAGAGAGTCGGAGAGATTTTACTGCCTTGGGGAAGGCCCATATTCACCGCTCCCTCCAACCTGTACCCTCTACCACACAAAACTAATTTTCTTTCATTCACGAACTCATATACCCATTTGCAAATTTTCCAAGGAAACCCCAGACCCATAAGGATCTGATAAAGTTTCCCCGGAACCACGTAGTCTTATGCTCTTTCAATATCCAAGAATACCGCCACAACATGCTTATTTTCCTTCCGTACTTCCCACACAAACTTTTCTACAAAGGTGGTTTCCGGCAACAAATTACCCTCATTCACAAATTTGTCTATATGAGCTTTCATCATACCATTCACAATTTTAACAAATACATTCAACATACATATTCTCCTGTAATTTGTTGCCAGATTTCTGTCCCGATCCCCTTTAGGAATAGGTACCACCCTGCTTTCCTTCCATTTTTCCGGTATTTGAATACTCATCCATACTTGATTGAGAATTCGAAGCAAGGCCACCTTGGCTTCGAATTCCAATCTGCCAATCATTTTATAACTCACTCTGTTAGTTCCGAGAGTAGTAGATTTTGATGTTTCTAAAAGCCCTCGGAACTCCTCCCATTCGAACTCCTTACATATATCGTTCATAAATTCACTTCCATTGTCAAGTAACAAAATTTCATATCTATCGCTCAAGTTACTACGTACATCCATCATCATTTGTAAAAAGGCACCTCCATTCTCTCTGTCATCTAACACTGCATTTCTGCCTTGCGCTCTATAACCTCTCACTCTATTAAATTTATCCCATACATCCTTAGTTGTGGTTCTATGTGTCATTTTGGACACATAGTCCCGCCAAATTTTTCTTTTCGCTCTACGGATAGCTTTTTCCAATTTTGCATTCATCCTTCCATAATTTATTCTGCATTCATGACATATACACCTATTGAACTCTCTCAAAGCTATCCGTTTCCTTTCATACCAATACTGGATTTCATTATTCCACCAACCATTCACCTTGAATTCATTCCCTCTTACTTTTATAGTGCACATTTCATTCACTCTCTCTATTTCATCCTCAAGTTGGTTAACCTCATTTGCTTCATTTGTTATGAGAATCTCATTCATACGTTCGACCCATTTCTTCCCATTCATAATGTCCTTACGGTCTATTTCAACATTTATACCACCTAACCACATCCTGATCAAATAATGATCACTACCCAAATTCTCATCCGTAACGTTCCAAGTGACTTGGGCCGCCAACACGCTAGACATTAAAGTTAAGTCTATCGCACTAGCTGTCGACCCCACACACGCCATCCTAGTTGGCCAACCATCATTCAAGATTACGAGATCGGATCCAGAATGAGGTAAGTCAACAAGTTTCTCCAAATCATTTCTTTCACACCCCAATACTCTCGAATGTGCATTCATATCACCCCCTAAAATCACGTCACTTTTCCCTTCCACCCAGTCAAACAAAATTTGAAAATCTCTCAGGTTTTCTTTCTCTATCACTCACTGATTCAAAAGGAGCTGCATATACACTCACAAATAACAAATCTATGTCCAGATTTCGAGTTTTGGCAGCGATGACTTCGATACGCTCGAATGTCGGCATGCCACAACGGACAAGATTGATATTGTTCCGTGCCAATATCGCTACTCCGCCGAAGCCATCGGCCCTCGGTCTGGACAGAAGGTTGTACCCACTTACACGAAACGTCTTACCCTCACGCTCCCAAGTTTCACACAAAAGCATCACATCCACATCGTTTTTGGCCAGATAATTTCGCAACATATCGCCATTGGCATATATGCTGCGGATATTTATCTGACCAATTATCATACATTCATTGGAGCTTATCATTCGCTCTACCATTCAAAGGAAAAGAGTAAGGGTAAACCCTTTAAAGCAAAGATAACGATTTTTCCCTCTATCCCTCTAATATTCATCATCACTCATACCTTGATCCTTGTTCTGTATAGTCTGCATCTCGTTGGGGTTGATAACTACATATCTTCTTGTTAATACAGCTTCACTGTTCTCTTCTGCCACTGCTCTGATGACAATTTTAGTGCTGCTTTGTCCCGGCTCTTGTGTTTGTTTTTTCCTGCTCCGTTTGTATTGTGTTATTAATATTCTTATTATTGTTATTATTATTGTTGCTGTTACTATTATTATTATTGTTGTTTTTATTATTGTTGTTATTATTATTACTGTTATTATTGTTATTTTTATAGTTATTGTTTTGCTGTGTACTATTATTTGGTTGTCTGTTTATTGTATTTAATGTGGTGTTTTTTTCGTTCTTTTGTCCAATTATTTCGCTATATAAACGTTTTGTTTGCGCTCCCGTGTTGTTTGTGCTCCCGTGTTGTTTGCATTCATTCGGTAATAAACCTCTTTTGCTTTGAAATACGTTGTCCTTTCGTCTGTTTTAATTTTAATTATGGCCTTCTCCATTTGAAATATTGGGCATTTCTGGTCAAGCGTGGTGCGTTCACTTTTGCAATTGGCACAGCTTATGGGTTGTCATGCGATGTTGTCATGTCCGTTTGGTATAAACTTTGCACATTTTGGGCATACTGGAATTCTCTCACACCTAGCTTTTGTGTGCCCATATCGCTGGCAATTATGACATCTCATTGGATTGGGATAATACGTCCTTACATCCAATCTTAAGAACCCAGCTCTTATGTTCAAAGGCAACTCGGTACCTAGTGTTAAAAGTTATTATTAACAGTGGTGTTTCTTTTAGTTCGTTGTTAATTTTCCTTTTAATTCTTTCTACTTTAACTACTTTCAGACTTTCTAGTTCTTTTGCGATCTCTTCCTCTTTCATCATAAGTAGGTCTCTACAGTATACAACGCTTTTTGTTTGGTTTAAAAACTGGTGCTCTGTTACCTTAACTGGCATGTCCCCAAGCCTTGTAGCACTAAATATTTTGTTGAACGCCTCCTCCTTGTCCAAGAGTACCAACAGCTCGCCGTTTCTCGTTCGTTGCGTCTCTTTGATCTGCGTTGTAATCATAGATAGACCCTTCTCTATGTAAAATGGTGATACACCGCTAAAGGTTTTGTTTCCTTCGTCGATCCTTTTTATTACGACATATGTACTTATGTGTCAACTTTGGATCGTCGAAAAAATTTTGCCGCCTTTTCTTGTTTTCGTCCATCCTTGCATACCCTCTCGAATCCACTAGACACGAGAATCTATTTTCAAACTGTTCCGGTATCCTGCCCGCAGGCAGTTACCGCCTTAAAATATAAATTTTGGTGCCTTGGTATGGGACACCCTGTCACAGTAAATACAAAAAAAAAATTGGTGTCTTGGTACGGGACACTCTGTCAAAGCAAAAAAAAGTACTGTTTTTTTTTTGTTATTGTTGCCACACACAACACAATTCACTTAAATTTACTCGTAATTTATTGTCCACCACCTTTTAATAATTATTACACTAAAACTAATTGTTTGCCACACGAATTACACTAAATTATACTTAAATCCACACCAAAAACTTAAATTTATCGCAAAAGATAACCTTTATGTTTATTCGCTGTCAAAATTGTTACGTTCACTATGAGGTTGCAATTCGGACTTTAAGCGATTTGGACGTACTACGTCGGATTCGAAAGATGCAGATATGGGCGACCAGCTGGTATAAATGAATTTAACTAGCCACCGTAAAATGATCACACCGATGCACGGCGCCAATTGTAATCCCTTACCACAATAAGCAGAAGAGTGAAGGGTATATTAATAAATAATTGGATTGGCTAGATCGGACAAGACCGAATTAAATCAAATTTTTTTTCCACTTTTGTCTTTATTTTATGAAAAATGAAATACATATTTTATTTTATATTTATACTATCGCATATTGTTCGTAAATCAATTTTACGCCCATTCAAACCGTTTTCTATTAAATCGCGAGCAAAAGTCCCAGGCGAGGTACGATTCGTTAGAATAATGCTGTTGTTAGAATTTGAAGCTCATTGTACAAACAAATCACGTGCTTATCCACTTTCAATATCGGAAGTAGAAGCTAACACGATCTTTGGGCTCGGAACTTTATATAAATCCGTCAAATTGTGACACAACTGCAAATGCCGAAATTGAAACGGATTGTTACGGGCATCTTCAAAACTTTTCATCAATTTATCACTCATTCATTCGATTTGTGATTTCTAACTCAACAACATTTCTTTTATGTGCGAAATTATATAATTTCTTTATTATTAATTAAAAATTATTGGTATTGAGTTATAAATAAATTATTAAAATTGAAATATGGAAGACACTATTGAACACTTTAATATTATGTATTATGCTTTATAATAATTATACCGATGCTAACAAGTTGAAATGTCTGACATTTTTAATTAGGGCCATTACATGGTCAGTAATAATGTCATTACCAGTAATGTCATTACTTGCGTCATTACTCTCTTTAGTTTTGGTACCATTACACGGTGATTCCTACACGTCAATATTATCGTCATTACTTAAGTACTATTAATCATTCTGTATACAAATTTGGTTCTACTCTATGTACACAAAACTGTTTTTCAAGAGTTGCCGACCGCAAAAAAAAAAATATTGTCATCGGCCAAAAAATCTTTTCAACGAGTACACATAATATTATGTATATCAAAATGTTGATAGAATATATTATATTAATATTTTACATATTAATATTTATGTTAAAATTATATTTTTGTGTCCGTTAAATCGGGGGTTTACTGTACCTAAATAAATAATACATATATTTTTACTTTTGTGATAAAAATAAATATAATTTTAACATAACTATTATTATTTTGATATAATATACTCGTTAAAAAATTCCTCCAGCCGACGACAAATTCTTCCTTTTGCCGTCAGCAATCCCGAAAAACAATTATATATACATATTTAAATAGTGTAGAAATAAAGAAAAGTATGTAATGATGTACAATAGTAATGACGAAAACTCTAAACTATCATTATTAATGACAGTATTGACGTCACACACAAGTAATGATGTCTCGAAATCAGAAAATCCGGATTTACATCATTACGAAACATCATTCTTCAATAACATTACATGATCATTATTAATGTCATTCCCAGCAAGCAATGACATTATTACTGACCATGTAAGGGCCCTAAATAATAAACAATTTTTTGTCTTTCTTTTCACCAATACTACTACAAAAGTCGGGTAAACTTTTTTCGTGTTCATTTACATAAAATCCGGGTAATGTATGTATTATGTTGTATTTTAGAAAGAACACGCTATAAGTTTTGTGTAATATGTAAAAAAGCATTAAAAACTATCAGCTCTTCTTCAGAATGAATAAAACGAACGAATGTTGATGAAAAATGAAATTAATGTTTTTATTTTATTTTATTTAATTATCAGTCGTCACCACAGCCAAACACAACACACAAATTAAAATGGTTGAAAATGACAAATGAAACGTCAAGTAAAATAGCTTAATATATAGACTAACTTCATATTGTGATCAATTTTTTTTGATCACGTACGTGAACCAACCATTACAAACACAATAATATTAACGTCTAAAGTGTAAACATAAACAAGGACTATTTATTTATTTGGGGATTATAATTTGTTGTGAGTGTAACTCTAGATTTTAACTTCAAAGTTATTTTTTGTGTTTTTTATGTTATAATCGTGAATAAATCTATTATATTATAAGAAATAAACACACTAAATTTTTCGACGTACACACACAATAAACTGTCAATAGAAAATTTTTGACTTGTTTTTCAATTTTTGGCGTATTTTATATTTTATGTTTCAATTTTTTTGTATCGTAATATTTGACACACAAAAAAATCAATTTATTTTTGGTTTTTGGAAAAAAAATTCGATTAGATAAATGAAACTCGCGATAAATTTGGGGTCTGTCTAACGGTATCAGGATTGCATTTGAATTAGCAAAACCCCGATAATTGTGGTATTTCATCAAGATTAATATTATAGCAGAACAAAATTGAAAACATGTTTGATTGTTTTAAGTTTAGTAAATTAACTTAATTTATATTTTAATACAAAATGGAGCGATGAATACCTTGTGACCAACACACGATTTTCTTTTACCACGAATGTATACATACATAGATCTCGAATACACGACACATGCTATCTAATGCTTAAAATTAAGCTTATCGGATTTTTGGTAAAACTGTCTTGTATAATCAAAAAACATTATTCCTGCTTAAATTTCAGAAAACCAATAAGGTTTAACCATTGATGAAATTTTAATCTTTAAATTTATTTGAATCATTTAATTATTTGTCATTTTTTGTAAATGCTGAATTTTTCAATACACGCTCCCATGGAAACTGCCACTTCCGGTATACGAATCCACCATATTTCGCAAGGAGCACGCAAGAGTTTACAAAAAGGTTAAGTATGGAGTTTGATTCCGAATACTCAATCCGTCTGGACTGTAGAGATGCCGAATTTTGATGAAATCAACTTTATTTTTATCAAAACTCGTCATATCCATTCATAAAATAATGTTCTGAACAAATTTTGTTTCAAACTTAGTTTACAATCTTTCTGTTTTTATCGTTTTTTCGTAAATGGAATATATTTTTCAAAATAATTGCCAAAACACGAAAGATCTATTGAAGTTTCCAATTCCTATGGACTGATTTCATCCAAAAATCACTGCTAATTCGGTAGTTATGAATTTTTTTTAAAATACATCTTCACCCCTATCAGTCATCTTAAATTTTGGAAAATTTGACCTGTACCGATATTGTTGTAAAACAAATATTACTAAATTTACATTACTTTAATTATTTTTATTTTAATCTTTTAGTTCATATTCGTGTTTTTCATAAATTATAACATTTAAATATTCTGCAACAAGCCAAAAAGCTCGTATGGAAGCTGTCACTTCCTGTAAAAGCTTAAGTATAAAGTTTCATCCCGATCAATCAATCCATCTGGGCTGTACAGAGGCCGAATTTTTGATGAAAGACATCTTTTGTCAAAAATCGGCATTTCCGCTTAAATTTTGGAAAACTGTATTGGACCAATATTGTTGCAAAATTAATTTAAATTCTTTTAGTTTATAATCGTTTTTCTTGTAATTGATATACTTTTCAAAATACAGTACAAACTCGATAATTGCAACCAATTAAAGTTCGCAGGCGTTGCAAAAATCGAAAAGTTGCAAATATCGAGTAAAAGTTAAATATTGAAAAATTTAATGAAAACTGTTGATTTTTCAACAAAGATATGTGTCTTTCAAATAAAAATCACAGACAATTATAACTTCGTTCGCATACAATTCAATTTATTTCAGAGACATTCAGAAAACGTCCTCTGTAGGTTCATGTTTAACTTGAACATTTTCCAAATTTTTGATTTCTTTTTCGGATTTCTTTTCCAACTCTTGTTAACCCCACCCCGTTAATCTCTTTAGGCAAGGAGTTTTCGGTTATCCACTCGTTAACTTCATGTTCAGATACTTCGTTAGGCGAAATTTTATATAGTAAAGTCAATATTGGATTAAAATTTTCTGCTCTCTCTCTCTCTTCTGTCGCTCTTTTATGGATTACAATTAATGGGATGTCATGTTCGAAGTCATAATCATCAAATTCCAGCATTATTCGTTTCCAACACTTAGCAACTTTTCGCTGACTTGAAGATTTTCCCAGGCCCAAGTGAATGCAGTCTCAAAATCGTGTTCACTTGATTTCTTGTGCAAATGATTTAATAAATTTTATTAAACGTTAATTTGGTTAAATTGATTACATTTTGGTACATCGGCTGAATCAATTCGGTACAGTTTGGTGGAAGGCACATTATAAGTATTAGTCCATCAAAAGCAAACATCATACACTTTTGGGTAACAGGAAGTGTTATCTAACAATAAGAGTGCCTTTTCATCCAGTCCATTTTGTTTCAAAAATGAGCGACCGAAAACAACAAAAAAACATATTTTAAGTTTTTGTTAAGTGTAGCAAGTAATCCAATTTACCGAATTTCTTGCATCCGTAATAAAAGGTTTTTCAAACTATTCTTTGAACAACTCTAAGATCATCAACTCAAAGGTTTACCTTTCCGATTACAGAAGGTTTTAATTTGTGACTACCCGAGGCCTATGTGTCAACAATTCTAAGGTTTAGCTTTTCTGATTATACAGAAGGTTTTAGTTTGTGACTGCCCGAGGGCATATGATATGTGCATGCCCAAAAAAAATCTGTTCTTTAGAGACTTTTCGGCCTGGTGCACAAATTTGTTTATGGTGAATAAGCATTTTATTTGGAAGAATTCTCTAAAATAAACCAGTATATCTATTTTGTCTCGTGAGTTACTCATTTAAAATGAGTGAAGCAAAAAAAAATCGAATACGTACACAGTGTATAATACACAATTATGTCTTTGTATTTGTAATTTTATTTTGTTCGTATTTGTGTCATTTGTATGATGGACAGCACCAAAATAACGCGATCCGGGCGAATCGGTTTAATTTTTATGGTGCTTACTTCCTTTTCTCATCACATTACGTCTGCTCTCGAGCTGTGGAGTGTCATTAACATTCCAATATATTTTATATTATCTATTATCATAAATTAATTTTACATCTAATAATAAAATTTTATAGGTAAATTTATTTTAAATTTCATAAATTTTAGAAATTATAAAAAAAACTAAAATACATAAGCAACACAAAAATATGGCGTTTAATATGGTTAACCCTTTGAATGCCAAAAAGCGCAATCGTGTTCCTCAATACACTAGCCGAAATCATGTTTGCACTGAAAGAGTTAATATTAATAAACAAAGAAAGAATGACACGTGACTTGCATATGCGGAAAAACAAGCATACGCACGAAACTAACACAAATACATATGCTACTACTATATCATTCCGGTTACACTCATTTCGTTTCACACATTTTGAGACAAAATCGATATACAGATTCATCCGAATTGTATACCTTGTCGAATGTTTAATTGAAATGTTTCATTTTACCATGCAACCATAATCCTTTTGTTTTTAATGATATTGAACAGGAAAATTTATCGAATACAATAAAATGTTTATTAAAATTGCAATTATCGAGGTAAAATTTTATGCGGTTGCAATTCTAAAATTTTATAATAGAAAATTTACATTGTTGCAAGTATCGAGTATTGCAATTACCAAGGGTTGCGTTTATCGAGTTTGTACTGTATTTGCAAACAACTGGAGAGCTCTTATGGAAGCTGCCACTTTCGGTGAGCCGATTTCGGCCAAATGCAATCTTCCAATTTATGGAAAAACCCAGATCAGTCAATCCGTCTGGGCTACAGAGCTCTAATAGACATTTAGTCTGCACTGAACCATACACACACAGATTTTTTAAAAACTTCTTTTTTTACTCCGGTGATATAACGAATGGTAAATCTGCAAAAATCTCGAGGTTAAAGATTTTCATGATTACTATACTTTATTTTTCTACGTAAAAAATAATAATAAGAGTGTTTCATCACCCGAAGGGTATAGAACAAATGTTTGGTTAGAAGGCTAATGTAAGATTATCGTGATTTCCTGTCCTGAAGATTTGATTAACTTATTTATAAGGATTATAAAAGTTATGTTTGGATCGAGAACCACAGATCAAAGTAATCAACAAAATATAATATTATTGTTCCTGATAGTCCTAAAATGTTCTGCTGGATCAACTCCTAATACATCAACCAAACTGCATAGTGGTTAAAGCTTTGGCGTTTGGATCGGGAAGTTCCGGGTTCGAATTCCGATAGATGTAGGATGCAAAAGGGATTTTTCACCATCTGATTACGATCGGTGATAGAATTGAACACAACTATGACCCCCTGTCGGAGTGCACAACTCATGGGCCGACCCATCTTCCATGCCAGTACCATAGGCTGACATTGAGCTATGCAATGTGCATAGCTCGAAAACTAATGCCGAATCCTTTTCAAACAATATATGATTCCAGATTAACAAAATGACTGCCATTAAATTTACATAAAGCTTCATACAAATTTATAGCAATAGTACTGATATTTTTGATCTGCGATCAAATTTTTCGATGGAAAAAATTCACCATAAGACAATATTTTCGCCAGTATAACTATACACTTTTCCCTCATGATCATGTTTCATTAATTATAAACGATCATTAGGATACTTAACTTTAAAATATAGTGTGCATCGGCATATATAGTGTTAGGCATATAGTGTTATCGGCAAAAGTCTCTACTTTTAACGGCAGCGTATCCATATCATTTATGAGCGTCAAAATTAGTGGCTCGAGCACGCTTCCTTGTGGAATCCCTTATTTCAGTCAATAAAAGTTACTAGTTCTCTACGAATTACTTCCAACGCGAAAGAAAACTTTGCATTAATTCATATGTTAGTACATTTCTCCAAAACCATAGCAACTAAATTTATTTAATAAGTAATACCTATGTGTAATAATGCACAATAAAATCAACGAAACTAGCATAATTAGACGTGTGTTGTAAAATGAAATAAAGTTCTCAAAAACTAAAAAGCATGTGTTTATTAATACTACCTGCGTTTTTGTGAAAAACAATCGAGTAGAGTTCGCGATAGCTTTTTTCAAATTTACTCAATTTAAAATAAAGATTTAATTTTTTTTTAAATTAAATAATTTAGATCTAATAATAATCTAAGTATAACAAAAAAAAATACATCATGAAATTTTTATAGTTTACAGTTTTATAGTTGAACAGTTCCGTTTATTATACAGAACTATAAAGAACATCGATATTACAAGTAAACTATAGAAATTGGATGCTGTATTTTTTTTGTTATACTTAAACCGCAGCCACACGAAAACAAATATCGACCAACGTTGGTGTATTTTTAGTTTGGCAAACATTTGTAAAATATGACAATTGACAAACTCTACTGTCTACACGATTCGTAGTATTTGTTTTTTCCTTTGAACTTTTTTGAAAAACAGCCCATTGCGCGAATGTGCGCCAATGTAACCTTGATTTGAATTTGTCAATTGTTTTGTGGTTACACGATTTGCTATTTGGACAAAAACGCCAATCTTGGTATGTATTTGCATTCATGTGGCTGCGGCTTTAGATTATTATTAGATCTAAATTATTTAGTTTAATAAAATTACATTTTTAATTTTAAATTGGATAAACTTGAAAAAAGCTACCGCGAACTCTACTCCATTTTTTCTTTTTACAAAAACACAGCTACTAATGAAAATTGTAGTATACAGAGTGTTCCTAAAGTAGATGACACGAATGGTACCGTTGGATTTCTTGACCAAAACGAAAGTGAGGTTAGTTTTATGACTTCGCAAGTTAAAGCCCCTCAATTAAGTTATAGACGTTTAATTAGGAGCCTTCCTACACAGCACCTTGTATTAAAGAAACTTCAATATCTTGAGAAATAACAAATTTTATTTTCAAGCACTAATTTCATTAAATGCTGATAACATTCTCTTTTAAATAAGACTTAATAATTAAGACTATTTAGATAGAAAGTATTTCAAATTTAAACAAAACTTAGAAGTATTTTTTTTTCTATACTATTCGACTCTGAACCCTTGGGTTTAAATTTGTTTCGAAAAACATTTCTCCCTGCTTAATTATTTTTCAACGACGAAGATTATACAAGCTATTGTGAATTAAAATAAATAAAATTGCCAGAATAATGAATATTCTAAAATGCATATTTTTTAAATGATCTTTATTTGTTCTTTTCTTCAGGAAAAAAAAATTCAATTGATTAGTTGAATAATCATACGAATGTAATTTTTTATTATCTTTATGACGAGTATACTCGACATTATGCGATAAACTCTCGTTTCGTTCTCATGAGTATACTTGGGATAAACAGTTAAAGGGTTAACAACTACTCTACGTTAGTAAATATTTTTTGATGGAAACATAGTTCAGACTCCTAGTTTTCAGAAAAGCTAACTGTTTGTCATATTTGCTATATTATGTTATCTAAAACAATTGAAAGTTCATAATAAAAATATGTTTTCTTTATTCGACACAAGTATATTGGTGCCAATATTTACTAAGCATACCAACATACATGCTCGTGTCTAATAAAGAAAATATGTACAAATTTTTTATTCTGAAATTTTAATTTTTAGATAACATAATATGTATAGCAAATATGACAAATAATTAGCTTTACTGAAAGGTAGGAGTCTGAACTATGTTTTCATCTAAAATTATTTACTGACGTAGAGTTATTGTAAGAGTAGATAATTAGAATAGACTTCTAAAAGTTTTGTTTAAATTTGAAATACTTTTTATATAAATAGTCTTAATTATTATACCTTATTTAAAAGAGAATGTTATCAGCTTTTTAATGAAATTAGTGCTTGAAAATAAAAATTGTTATTTCTCAAGATATTGAAGTTTCTTAATACAAGGTGCTGTGTTGGAAGGCTTTAAATGTCTATAAATCCTTGATAGGGGAGCTTATACATGCGAAGTAAGAGAAGTAACCTCACCTTCGTTTTGATCAATGAATCCAACGGTACCATTCGTGTCAGCCATTTTCGAGACACCCTGTATAAGTAATCGTGTTATTGAAACTGCACGAAATAAATTATTTAGGGATAATGTTGAATAATAAGTTGACTATTCCTCGCTAGTATGGTAAAGAAAATTTTTTTATTACTGACAAATTTAAAAATATATTGTTAGATTTAATAGTATTTTACACTAAATAGAGATATATAAATAAATAAAATAATGCCCCAATTGGATCATCAATTGGATCATATCAACCGTTTCAACCAAAGCAACATCGGTTCCTAAAATTTTCCGAAAAGCATATCGAAATTTATAAAGTAGATTGTTGGTTTGTGGAAAGGATTTAAACCTTTAATTGTTTAATTTTGTTTCAAAAAAACTTTTCTCCCTGCTTAATTATTTTTCACCGAAGACGAATATACTCGACGAAAATTAAGAAAAAATTCAAGGCCATTTTTAGCTATGTAGATTTTAGTTTAAGTTTTATTTTCGAGAGTGCATTAATAAAAAAAAAAAAAAAAAATTTGTGTCTAAATATAAAAAAAAAGTTTTAAAGTAGTAATAACAAAATTTCCATCTATTTTCGAGTATGTAGTGTTAAAACAATAAAAAAAAGTTGGGGTATTGATATTGTGATATATAAAATAACGTTTTCAAAGTAGTAATAAAAAAAAATTCAAGATCACTTTTGATCTGTATTTTTTAGTTATAATTAGTTATTTTTATTTATAATATGTGTATATTTTTCCATTTATCAACATATTTTCGAGTAAATTATTTTCGTTAAATTATATTACATACGATGCGAACTATGCGAAGACATTACAAAAAGACTTTATTTTTTTGACAATTTTTTGCACATGCATAGACATTTATCGATAACGACTTATTTCCAAGCAAGAAGCGGTGCTTGAAAGAAACCTCATGTGGAACCGGTGGTTTGCCCTTCTTCAGGAAAAAATACAGTGGATTCGTTGAATAATAATACGAATGTAATTTTTTTTTATCTTTATGACGAGTATACTCGACATTATGCAAAAAAATTTGGTTTCGTTTTGATGAGTATACTCGATATAACAGTTAAAAGGTTAATACACATACTATTATCAAAAGGATAAAAACGCAGCAATCAATAAATAATACCAATGAACTCATGAACAACATCAAAGATATCCACATATCTATCACACAATGGAAAAATAGCATCATTCGACATAACAACTATGTATGACAACCTATTCATAAGTGAAACCCTCGAAATAACAAAAAAATCTCCTAAAAGAGCGAAATGTGAACTAATAAGAAATAGATCAGATTGTCGATTTTGTACCAAAAATGACAGCGCGAGCTGGCCGGGTGAACAATAATTTTGTGTACATATACAGTGTATACTATAAAATTTTATATTTGTATTGCATTTTTTCTCTCACGTGTTTGTGTATTCTGTTCGTCAATTTTACAATGGCAATTAGACCAAAATAAAAAGTTCTGATTGAATACTTATTATTCTGACGTCTACCTCTTGATTTTTCATTTTCAAATATTTTAATTTTACTGTCGTGAGGTTCGGACGTAAAATAAAACAAGCGAAAAGTGCAGTGTTTGTGCTTTTTATTTTGTTATATTTATTTTTTCAATCGTGTGAACGGTTTTATAATTAAATACACACGGTGCAAAAAAAAACTAATATAAAAGTGTAACTTGATAAGTGATTAAGTGATGATGTAAACATGATGGGGCTATTTTCCCCAAAAAAGACTTCTTCCAACATCGAACGCCGAACTCAATCTACAACAAACTTGAATCAGTTTCATGTAGAAAATATTGCAAGTGCAAGTGTAAATCAAGTGGGCAAAGTTCAACATAGCTCAAAAAAATCACCTATGCCAATGATTAAAAGTGCTTCTTCGACAGAATTAATTATATCGCAGTTTAAAAATAAAAATCAAAACCGCGAAGAAAATATTAATGTACCAGCAAATTTAACAATGCTAAATGAAAACAATAGTAATGAACTCAGTGCGACGAACTCTAGTGACTGTGGTCAGTGTGAAAATAATCTAGTGCAAACGGGATTGGATAGGTATATCACCGTTCAATCTAAAAGAAAACGTAGGCCGAGATCTGTCCAGTGTGCTGGCAGGAGCAAAAAGACATGGTCTGAACAAGGTGTTAATCAAATACCTCTTAACAACCGATTCTCTAGTTTGGAGGTCGTTGACCCCAACGCAGCGCCGAATTTGAAAAATGAGAAACCGTCTCCGATTTATTTAAGGGAAGCATCTAATAATGAACTGGTTAATAACATCGCAACATTAACAGATTCAAAATTTTATATTGCCCCGCTCAAAAAAGGTAACATAAACGAAACCAAGATTCAAACATTCGAAATCGATGGCTTCAGAGCCCTAGTTAAACATTTTGATGAAGTTGGTAAAAAATATTACACATACCAGCTAAAAAGTCAAAAAGGGCTGACTGTTGTGCTAAGAGGAATTGAAAGCTGCGTAAATGTTTGTGACATACAAGCCTCACTTGCTGCGGAAGGTTGCCATGTAAAATCTATTGGTAATATAGTAAACCGTGAGAAGGTACCCCAACCAATGTTCCGTTTGGAACTAGAGCCAGAGGACGAAAAGCCAAAAGGAGTTCACAAGATTTACAACTTAAAATATTTGTTACATCGTAAAATAGTAAATGAAGAACCTAAGAAGAGGTCTGGACCAGTCCAATGCATAAAATGCCAAGAATACGGACACACAAAAAAATACTACACCTTAAATGAAGTTTGTGTTATCTGTGGCGAACTCCACGGCTCCAAACAGTGTGACAAGTCTCGTAATGACCCATCTGTGTTACGTTGTAATAACTGCGGCGAAAATCATACTGCAAACTATAGGGGTTGCGCAGTGTATCTGGACTTAAAACGAAAAATAAACCCTAAAATGAGAGCTGAGCAACGAATGCTCAATATGCAATTTAATCAGAGGGCCGTGTTTCCAAAAAATACAATAATCGCCAAACTAACAAAATGATAACTTGGAGACGTTTGCCAGCAGTTTTGCACAGCCAGGTGTTTCTTACGCAAGTATCCTAAAAGGTAACAAACCGAAACCAAAAGTTCATTCTAATGAGGAGGAACTAAACATTCATACCATGGTAAATAAATTAACCGAGACCATTCAAAGTTTCATGATGATGATGGAAAGACAAATGAGCATGATGATGCAAAATATGAATACGCTTATGCAAATTATAGTCAAAAATTATAAATGACAGTTCTAAAAATAGCTATTTGGAACGCGAACGGGCTCTCGCAACATAAAACTGAGGTACAAACCTTTCTTATCGAACAAAATAATGACATTATGTTAATATCTGAAACACAGTTCACAAAACAAATTGTTTTTAATATTACTGGCTATTCCGTTTATAACACCAAACATCCAGATGGAAAAGCACACGGCGGCACTGCAGTCTTAATAAAAAGAATATTAAAGCACTACGAGCTCCAGAAATATGCTAAAGATCACATTCAAGCTACAACTATCAGTTTGGAAGAATGATCTGGGTAATTTTTAATATCGGCTGTCTACTGCCTACCGAAACACGCAATTAAAAACTAGCAATTTTTCGATTACTTCAATCAATTGGGAATCAAATTTCTAGCAGGGGTGATTACAACGCTAAACATATGCAATGGGGTTCGAGGTTGACGTCACCCAAAGGCAAGCAACTCTACGAAGCAATAAACGAGAAAAATCTAGATTTTTCATCATCTGGACATCCCACATATTGGCCTACAGATAGAAAGAAAATTCCAGATTTAATAGATTTATGTGTAATACGAGGAATAGCACGCAACAATGCTCAATTCGTTAACTGTTATGATTTATCATCAGATCACTCACGAATAATAGTAACACTAAGTACCCAAGCATTAAAAACTGAACCACCCCAACGTTTAACAAACAAACTAACGAAATGGGTTCTCTATAGAAACATAGTAAATGTAAATTGTCATCTCAATGTACCACTTTGCACACCAGAAGACATTGATGCCGCGATAGAAAACTTAAGACAAATAATGGAAATGGCTGCAAAAAAAGCTACTCCGGAGAACAAAAATTCCGAAAAAATACAATTGAAAGCCTTGTATTTTTTTCGGAATTTTTTGTTGAAACATTCAAAAGTTATTGGCAGAGAAGCGGGCAATTCGGCGGCTATGGCAGCTTCACCGATCTCTTTTGCATAAATGGAAATTAAATAGAGTTATTAAAGCTCTGAGAGAAGCAATACGGGAAGAACAAAATTTAGGAATACAGAATTATCTAAGTGAGCTCACAGCAACAGAAAAAACCGATTACTCACTGTGGAAGGCAGCAAGAAATTTAAAATGGCCAGAGCTATCGAACCGACCGATAAGGAAACCAGATGGTCACTGTGCCAGAAGTGACTTAGAAAAGGCCATCGCTTTCACTAACCATCTACAAAAAGTGTTCACCCCAAACGAACAAAATACCGATTGCGTACTATCATAGTTTACGAGGGACGAGTCGAACCCAAAACCAGTAAAATTTAAATGGAAATGCGTCAAAACGGTTATCAAAAATACGGCTCAATAGAACAGGTGCGCAGAATTGTAAATACAATTAAGCTTTCCTTAGAAGAAAAGAAATATTGCTCGGCAGTTTTCTTGGAAATTGCGCAAGCTTTCGACAAAGTATGGCATGAAGGATTAAATTACAAAATTAAAACTTCTGCCTAGACAATTTCATTCAATTCTTGAAAACTACTTAGCCCAAAGGATGTTCCAGGTAAAAGAAAATACGGCCACTACTGATCTAACCGAGATGAGGGCAGGAATACCGCAAGGTAGTGTATTGGGACCTGTGCTATACTTGCTATTCACAGCTGACTTACCAATAACTGAAAAAATTATCACTTCAACTTTTGCTGATGCCACAGCTATATTATTTTCACACAAAAATCCTCAAACAGCATCGAGAGAATTACAAGAACATCTACACAAGATAGAAGATTGGTTAAAAACTTTGCAGATAAGGACGAATGAATGTAAATCAACACATGTAACATTCACATTGAATAAACGTACATGTCCAGGAGTAAAATTAAACAATATCACAATTCCTCAACAAACAAACGTCAAATTTATCGGTCTTCATCTCGATAGAAGATTGACATGGAAAAAGCACATTGAAACAAAACGCAATCAATTAAAAATAAAATTTTCTAAAATGTACTGGATAATCGGTAGAAAATCGAAACTCTCTAGACTGCAAGGTTCTACTATACAAAGCGATCCTAATCCCCATATGGACATATGGTATCCAACTATGGGGCTCAACTAATGCATCAAATATAGATATCGTACAAAGAACGCAAGCAAAGATACTTCGTAGCATTACAAATGCCCCATGGTATATTCGAAACAGCAACATCCATAGAAACCTAGGAATCAAAACTGTTAAAGAGACAAATCATGCAGTCTAAAGTACCAACTGAAACTGGAATCACACCCCAACGAATTAGCTAGAGAACTACTAAGGCAACCGAAATACAGACGGCTTCGCAGAGCAGATCCTCACCTCTAGATTTAATTAACTGAGAAATATGTATAATCTAATAATTACGTGCATGTTGAGCTAACACACTAAAATTAAGTAAATAATAATAATTTAATAATAATGCAAATGATATTAAGTATTAACATAGGTTAAGGCTTAATTTAAAATAAAATATAGTTTTTAAGAATTTCACACTTCTTGTTAGTTTCGTATAAAGAAAGATTCAAGAATAAAGCCTTTGACAATAGTTACAAAAAAAAAAAAAAATTCAAATATTTGAACAACACAAAACCGCATTTAACACATCAATTAAAAAAAAATATATAAACAAAATGATGCTTAAGCAAACCAATATTAATAAAATAACCACTACTATGTTTTGCGGTTTGCTTACCTCGCGCTTCTATTTTTGGTACAAAATCGACACTCTTGTCATAAATATATTACTAATCATCACGAAGCAATATTATTTTCAATACAACAACCAGTTCTACAATCAACAAAAAGGCCTACCGATGGGAATCCACTATCAGGAACACTAGCCGAAATATTCATATTAAACTTCGAGCAAAAACATGTATTCAACTCAACGAAACGAATAATTTCAAAAACTCAAAATATATAATTTTCATCCTCAGTTCCTAATTACAAACTATTATAAATTATCTAAACCTAGTCTATAATTTATAATAGTTTGTAATTAGAAACTGAAGATGAAAATTATATATTTTCGAAGTCGATATTCCAAAATAAAAATTATATTGTTACTACATATGTATAAGGAAAACAATTACAAGTGTTTCATTTTTAATCAAATTTTAACGTGACAAAAGTTATGCAGTGGTGAAAGGACCACTGCATAACTTTTGTCACGTTACTTTTCTTTCACCTGGAACATCCTTTGGGCTAAGTAGTTTTCAAGAATTGAATGAAATTATCTAGGCAGAAGAGTTTTAATTTTGTAATTTAATCCTTCATGCCATACTTTGTCGAAAGCTTGCGCAATATCCAAGAAAACTGCCGAGCAATATTTCTTTTCTTCTAAGGAAAGCTTAATTGTATTTACAATTCTGCGCACCTGTTCTATTGAGCCGTATTTTTGATAGCCGTTTTGACGCATTTCCATTTAAATTTTACTGGTTTTGGGTTCGACTCGTCCCTCGTAATCTGTGATAGTACGCAATCGGTATTTTGTTCGTTTGGGGTGAACACTTTTTGTAGATGGTTAGTGAAAGCGATGGCCTTTTCTAAGTCACTTCTGGCACAGTGACCATCTGGTTTCCTTATCGGTCGGTTCGATAGCTCTGGCCATTTTAAATTTCTTGCTGCCTTCCACAGTGAGTAATCGGTTTTTTCTGTTGCTGTGAGCTCACTTAGATAATTCTGTATTCCTAAATTTTGTTCTTCCCGTATTGCTTCTCTCAGAGCTTTAATAGCTCTATTTAATTTCCATTTATGCAAAGGAGATCGGTGAAGCTGCCATAGCTGTCGAATTGCCCGCTTCTCTGCCAATAACTTTTGAATGTTACTTGAAAGCCGTGTATTTTTTTCGGAATTTTTGTTCTCCGGAGTAGCTTTTTTGCAGCCATTTCCATTATTTGTCTTAAGTTTTCTATCGCGGCATCAATGTCTTCTGGTGTGCAAAGTGGTACATTGGCTGCGGACCAATTCTCGAGTAAATCGTTTAGTACGGTAAATTAAAATTTTAGTACAGTTTACTTAACAAACCGTACCAATTCATTAGTAAATAAAATTAAGTAATTACGGCTTCAAGGCCCAAAATGGTTTATTGGATTATACAATATCTGGTTCGTAGGTACATAAAATAATGTCAAAATTTGACATTTGTTATAAACAAGAATCATTTAATGAAATGTAGGGAAAATTTTCATTTAAATAAGACGATATGAATGAAATTAAATAGGTTTGGTATTATTTGTGTAGTGGATGTCGCTGCTTTTTACCACTTTCTTGTTTGATGTGTAGATAAAACACGTAGTTGAAGCGAAAAATTTCACGAAAAATACATATTCGGATATTAAATTTTTTTATGAAATTGAATATTTTCAAAACAATTAATGGTTGCCAATATGTGTATTTTTTTATTAATGAAAAAAATTAAAATAAAATTTATTGTAATGCAATAATTTCATTATAAAAATGTTTCTATTTCAAAAAAAAAAATGGAGATTGCATTGTTCATATAGAAAAAAATCATATAGAAAATCCGCCATATTATTGAGTTATTATGTTAGCAAAGTCACAAATTATCATTTACTTATGTGTCTTTGCTTTACCCACCTTTTTAGTACGGTATTTCAATTTACCGCATACACTGTTAAAAATGGCATTTACCCTAGATTTACCTTAGAATTGGTCCACAGCCATTGAGATGACAATTTACATTTACTATGTTTCTATAGAGAACCCATTTCGTTAGTTTGTTTGTTAAACGTTGGGGTGGTTCAGTTTTTAATGCTTGGGTACTTAGTGTTACTATTATTCTTGAGTGATCTGATGATAAATCATAACAGTCAACGAATTGAGCATTGTTGCGTGCTATTCCTCGTATTACACATAAATCTATTAAATCTGGAATTTTCTTTCTATCTGTAGGCCAATATGTGGGATGTCCAGATGATAAAAAATCTAGATTTTTCTCGTTTATTGCTTCGTAGAGTTGCTTGCCTTTGGGTGACGTCAACCTCGAACCCCATTGCATATGTTTAGCGTTGTAATCACCCCCTGCTAGAAATTTGATTCCCAATTGATTGAAGTAATCGAAAAATTGCTGGTTTTCAATTGTGTGTTTCGGTAGGCAGTAGACAACCGATATTAAAAATTACCCAGATCATTCTTCCAAACTGATAGTTGTAGCTTGAATGTGATCTTTAGCATATTTCTGGAGCTCGTAGTGCTTTAATATTCTTTTTATTAAGACTGCAGTGCCGCCGTGTGCTTTTCCATCTGGATGTTTGGTGTTATAAACGGAATAGCCAGTAATATTAAAAACAATTTGTTTTGTGAACTGTGTTTCAGATATTAACATAATGTCATTATTTTGTTCGATAAGAAAGGTTTGTACCTCAGCTTTATGTTGCGAGAGCCCGTTCGCGTTCCAAATAGCTATTTTTAGAACTGTCATTTATAATTTTTGACTATAATTTGCATAAGCGTATTCATATTTTGCATCATCATGCTCATTTGTCTTTCCATCATCATCATGAAACTTTGAATGGTCTCGGTTAATTTATTTACCATGGTATGAATGTTTAGTTCCTCCTCATTAGAATGAACTTTTGGTTTCGGTTTGTTACCTTTTAGGATACTTGCGTAAGAAACACCTGGCTGTGCAAAACTGCTGGCAAACGTCCCCAAGTTATCATTTTGTGTGTTTGCATTTGTTAGTTTTTACGATTATTGTATTTTTGGAAACACGGCCCTCTGATTAAATTGCATATTGAGCATTCATTGCTCAGCTCTCATTTTAGGGTTTATTTTTCGTTTTAAGTCCAGATACACTGCGCAACCCCTATAGTTTGCAGTATGATTTTCGCCGCAGTTATTACAACGTAACACAGATGGGTCATTACGAGACTTGTCACACTGTTTGGAGTCGTGGAGTTCACCACAGATAACACAAACTTCATTTAAGGTGTAGTATTTTTGTGTGTGTCCGTATTCTTGGCATTTTATGCATTGGACTGGTCCAGACCTCTTCTTAGGTTCTTCAATTACTATTTTACGATGTAACAAATATTTTAAGTTGTAAATCTTGTGAACTCCTTTTGGCTTTTCTTCCTCTGGCTCTAGTTCCAAACGGAACATTGGTTGGGGTACCTTCTCACGGTTTACTATATTACCAATAGATTTGACATGGAAACCTTCCGCAGCAAGTGAGGCTTGTATGTCACAAACATTTACGCAGCTTTCAATTCCTCTTAGCACAACAGTCAGCCCTTTTTGACTTTTTAGCTGGTATGTGTAATATTTTTTACCAACTTCATCAAAATGTTTAACTAGGGCTCTGAAGCCATCGATTTCGAATGTTTGAATCTTGGTTTCGTTTATGTTACCTTTTTTGAGCGGGGCAATATAAAATTTTGAATCTGTTAATGTTGCGATGTTATTAACCAGTTCATTATTAGATGCTTCCCTTAAATAAATCGGAGACGGTTTCTCATTTTTCAAATTCGGCGCTGCGTTGGGGTCAACGACCTCCAAACTAGAGAATCGGTTGTTAAGAGGTATTTGATTAACACCTTGTTCAGACCATGTCACTTTGCTCCTGCCAGCACACTGGGCAGATCTCGGGCTACGTTTTCTTTTAGATTGAACGGTGATATACCTATCCAATCCCGTTTGCACTAGATTATTTTCACACTGACCACAGTCACTAGAGTTCGTCGCACTGAGTTCATTACTATTGTTTTCATTTAGCATTGTTAAATTTGCTGGTACATTAATATTTTCTTCGCGGTTTTGATTTTTATTTTTAAACTGCGATATAATTAATTCTGTCGAAGAAGCACTTTTAATCATTGGCATAGGTGATTTTTTTGAGCTATGTTGAACTTTGCCCACTTGATTTACACTTGCACTTGCAATATTTTCTACATGAAACTGGTTCAAGTTTGTTGTAGATTGAGTTCGGCGTTCGATGTTGGAAGAAGTCTTTTTTGGGGAAAATAGCCGCATCATGTTTACATCATCACTTAATCACTTATCAAGTTACACTTTTATATTAGTTTTTTTTTGCACCGTGTGTATTTAATTATAAAACCGTTCACACGATTGAAAAAATAGATATAACAAAATAAAAAGCACAAACACTGCACTTTTCGCTTGTTTTATTTTACGTCCGAACCTCACGACAGTAAAATTAAAATATTTGAAAATGAAAAATCAAAACCACATAGCAAACAATCGGTTCCACTGCTCAAAAGCAAGCGAATAGAAGAGGTGAGGTAGACGTCAGAATAATAAGTATTCAATCGGAACTTTTTATTTTGGTCTAACCATTGTAAAATTGACGAACAGAATACACAAACACGTGAGAGAAAAAATGCAATACAAATATAAAATTTTATAGTATACACTGTATATGTACACAAAATTATTGTTCACCCGGCCAGCTCGCGCTGTCATTTTTGGTACAAAATCGACAATCTGATCTATTTCTTATTAGTTCACATTTCGCTCTTTTAGGAGATTTTTTTGTTATTTCGAGGGTTTCACTTATGAATAGGTTGTCATACATAGTTGTTATGTCGAATGATGCTATTTTTCCATTGTGTGATAGATATGTGGATATCTTTGATGTTGTTCATGAGTTCATTGGTATTATTTATTGATTGCTGCGTTTTTATCCTTTTGATAATAGTATGTGTATTAACCTTTTAACTGTTATATCGAGTATACTCATCAAAACGAAACCAAATTTTTTTGCATAATGTCGAGTATACTCGTCATAAAGATAAAAAAAAATTACATTCGTATTATTATTCAACGAATCCACTGTATTTTTTCCTGAAGAAGGGCAAACCACCGGTTCCACATGAGGTTTCTTTCAAGCACCGCTTCTTGCTTGGAAATAAGTCGTTATCGATAATTGTCTATGCATGTGCAAAAAATTGTCAAAAAAATAAAGTCTTTTTGTAATGTCTTCGCATAGTTCGCATCGTATGTAATATAATTTAACGAAAATAATTTACCCGAAAATATGTTGATAAATGGAAAAATATACACATATTATAAATAAAAATAATTAATTATAACTAAAAAATACAGATCAAAAGTGATCTTGATTTTTTTTATTACTACTTTGAAAACGTTATTTTATATATCACAATATCAATACCCCAACTTTTTTTTATTGTTTTAACACTACATACTCGAAAATAGATGGAAATTTTGTTATTACTACTTTAAAACTTTTTTTTTATATTTAGACACAAATTTTTTTTTATTTTTTTATTAATGCACTCTCGAAAATAAAACTTAAACTAAAATCTACATGCTAAAAATGGCCTTGAATTTTTTCTTTTCGTTTGTATCTTTGTGTAAAATTTAACTCTGTTTTCGTCGAGTATATTCGTCTTCGGTGAAAAATAATTAAGCAGGGAGAAAAGTTTTTTGAAACAAAATTAAACAATTAAAGGTTTAAATCCTTTCCACAAACCAACAATCTACTTTATAAATTTCGATATGAATTTCGGAAAATTTTAGGAACCGATGTTGCTTTGGTTGAAACGGTTGATATGATCCAATTGATGATCCAATTGGGGCATTATTTTATTTATTTATATATCTCTATTTAGTGTAAAATACTATTAAATCTAACAATATATTTTTAAATTTGTCAGTAATAAAAAAATTTTCTTTACCATACTAGCGAGGAATAGTCAACTTATTATTCAACACTATCCCTAAATAATTTATTTCGTGCAGTTTCAATAACACGATTACTTATACAGGGTGTCTCGAAAATGGCTGACACGAATGGTACCGTTGGATTCATTGATCAAAACGAAGGTGAGGTTACTTCTCTTACTTCGCATGTATAAGCTCCCCTATCAAGGATTTATCGACATTTAAAGCCTTCCAACACAGCACCTTGTATTAAGAAACTTCAATATCTTGAGAAATAACAATTTTTATTTTCAAGCACTAATTTCATTAAAAAGCTGATAACATTCTCTTTTAAATAAGGTATAATAATTAAGACTATTTATATAAAAAGTATTTCAAATTTAAACAAAACTTTTAGAATTCTATTCTAATTATCTACTCTTACAATAACTCTACGTCAGTAAATAATTTTAGATGAAAACATAGTTCAGACTCCTACCTTTCAGTAAAGCTAATTATTTGTCATATTTGCTATACATATTATGTTATCTAAAAATTAAAATTTCAGAATAAAAAATTTGTACATATTTTCTTTATTAGACACGAGCATGTATGTTGGTATGCTTAGTAAATATTGGCACCAACATACTTGTGTCGAATAAAGAAAACATATTTTTATTATGAACTTTCAATTGTTTTAGATAACATAATATAGCAAATATGACAAACAGTTAACTTTTCTGAAAACTAGGAGTCTGAACTATGTTTCCATCAAAAAATATTTACTAACGTAGAGTAGTTGTTAATCCTTTAACTGTTTATCCCAAGTATACTCATGAGAACGAAACGAAAGTTTATCGCATAATGTCGAGTATACTCGTCATAGAGATAATAAAAAATTACATTCGTATGATTATTCACTAATCAATTGAATTTTTTTTTCCTGAAGAAAAGGACAAATAAAGATCATTTGAAAAATATACATTTTAGAATATTCATTATTCTGGCAATTTTATTTATTTTAATTCACAATAGCTTGTATAATCTTCGTCGTTGAAAAATAATTAAGCAGGGAGAAATGTTTTTCGAAACAAATTTAAACCCAAGGGTTCAGAGTCGAATAGTATAGAAAAAAAAAATACTTCTAAGTTTTGTTTAAATTTGAAATACTTTCTATCTAAATAGTCTTAATTATTAAGTCTTATTTAAAAGAGAATGTTATCAGCATTTAATGAAATTAGTGCTTGAAAATAAAAATTGTTATTTCTCAAGATATTGAAGTTTCTTAATACAAGGTACTGTGTTGGAAGGCTTTAAATGTCTATAAATGTCTTTATTTATTGAATCTTTCAAACATGAAAATAATAATAAGTTTTCAAATCTTAAAAATCTAAGGTAATTATGTAAATCTGCGGGAGCAGAATCTACTTTTGTTCAATAAGTAAACTTAATAATTTTATAATTTATGCTATTACAGCCATCGTTTTCTTCTTTAATCACGAAGACGTAGGTATTTCTTGTAGGTTTGGCGCCAGCAAATTCGGATGAGATACCAGTTTCCCTGCATAGCTGATACGCATCTTTTTCAATTCATCTTTGACAGTTAGGATGCTGAGGTCCTTATGTATATTTTTGTTTTTTAAAAACCAGGGTGCTCCTGTAACCATTCTCAGAATTTTTGACTGTGTTCGTTGGACAATGTCGATATTCGAATTTGAGGTTGATTGCCATAATTAAGAACCATACGACCAAATTGATTTAATCATTGTAAAGAAGTTTCCATTCTAGGTCAATAGTTGAATATTTCCCCATCAACCAATGCATTTTATCAATTTTTATTTTGATATTTATTTATTTATTTATTTATTATTTAATACATAATAAAGCTTAGAGCTTATACACATTATGAAAAGTAATGATTTACAGTACAAAAAAAACTTTTATAAAATAGAATACATAAAATAAATTTCAATTTTTTTTAAAAATAATAGCAATATACTAAAATTAATAATAATAATAACAATAATAATAAACGAAATAATAATGTCAAGGTAAATAAATAATATTACCTCAGAGATTCTGAAAAAACGATTTCCTAAAACTTGCACATGACCCGGTTGACTTAACATGCAATGGTAAGCTATTCCAACAGCCAACAACCTTAACATGAAATGATGAATTGAACAATTTACTAGTATTTCGCGGTATAATTAAGGATTTATTACGCGATAGATTAGATTGGAAAAATTTCACAAACAAGTACGATGGAATATGTGTGTCTAATAACTTATATATAGCCAGACACGTACGATATGTATAATAATCTTTAAGTGAACACCCAATCACATTATGTAGAAACAAAGAAATATGATCATATTTGCGAAGTCGATGAATGTATCTTACACCAGCTTTGAAGGCTCTATTTAATTTTTCCATATTATATTCATTCATACCAAATAGAATCAGGTCACCATAGGAAAAATGTGGAAAAACGTAGACAAAAAATAATTTCCGTCTAAGCTCGGTTGATGCAAAATCAGTAACATTCCATAAACTACGAATTTTCATGAAGGTTTTACTACAAATTGCATTAACATGCTCATCCCACGATAAGGATTTATTAATTAAGACACCCAAGTCATTAACACAATCAATGAAAGGAATATTTTCATTACATACTGTAATCGACGGGAATGAGGATGTATCAATGCCATGTTTATAAATAACAATTGATTGGGTCTTTTTGGGGTTTAACTGTAAGTTGTTCCGCGCAGCCCAATTTTGAATAGCTAAAATGTTATCATTTATATTACTTATTCCATCGCTCATACAGCCTAGTGAGCAACTACCGTAAACCTGTACGTCATCGGCAAATAAATGATAGCTGCAACCAGTTAACTCTTTAGGTAGATCATTAATATAGAGCGAAAACAGCAACGGACCTAGTACCGAGCATTGAGGAACACCGCACGAGGTTGTAACAAAATCTGAGAACGTGTCGGAACTAAAGACAGTAAACTTTCTGCCTGATATATAACTTTCAATAAGTTTATAGGCGGAGAGTGAATATTGGAAGTTACTATGTAATTTCTTGATTAAGATTCTATGATCGATAGAATCGAATGCCTTCGAAAAATCGAGTAAAACTAAAATAGTTGCCTTTAGAGAATCAGCATTCCGCAGAATATCATCCACAATATTTAATATAGCCGTACACGTACTATGTCCTTTCCTATATGCTGATTGATAAGGATCTAACAGGTTAAAATCATTTAAATGCAAAGTAATCTGATCTTTCACAATCTTTTCAAAAACCTTTGATAAAGAAGGGAGAATGCTTATAGGCCGGAAGTCAGACACAGTGGCAGGATTTTTACTTTTCGGGAGTGGAATCAGTTTAGCACTCTTCCACGTGTCAGAAAAAGATGACTTAGTAATGATATTATTCATGATAAACAAAAGAAAGCAAACTGGGAAAATAATTTTAATAAATTTAATGAGTATAAGATCAAGATCAACACTTGCACCGTTTACTAAATTAACAGCTTTCGCCAAAGTAATAATGTCAACACACTTGAATGAAAATACAGAACTGGCCGCATTATCACCCATAGATTCCCAAACGTTGTAATGCTGGGAGTGTGATAAATGACTAGAAAACTCCCTAGATAATTCACTAGCAGAAAACAAGCAATCCTGATTCTGATTTTTGTTACCGCAACCTAACTTATTAATTGTATTCCAAAATGTTTTCTGTGACAGCCCGGAGTTAAACACACTATTAAGGTAAATAGCCTTCTGCGAACGGATATGTGTTGTAACTTTATTACGCATCTTAGTGTATATCTTCCTACTACTGGCCGTTCTGTCTTTCCTCCACTTGTTTAAAGCAAAATCTCTTAAGATGATCAAGTTTTGAATAACCTCCGTAAGCCATGGTGGCTTAGCTAATTTAACTATGAAAGAACGAAGTGGTACGTACTTTTGAAACAAATAAACAACAAATTCGTTAAACAATTCTAGTTGAGCATCAACATCACTCAAACCATAAATGTCTTGCCAGCACAAAGCCACGCATTCATTAAATAACCTAACCACATCAATGTTCTTATAATCCCTATACCTTATAAGTTCACCAGTATTGCCTAAAAAAGTATTGTAAGTCCAAAACAATATGTCACGATCAAGAAACCCTACACCGATTTTATTAAAAAAATGTATTTTCTGATTATTAGACATTATAAGATCCAGCAAAGATACGGAATTACCATAGAAATATGTAGGCTCATTATTGAATAACTCTAAAGAATATGATTTCAATAAGCTTAATAACTTCGAAGTATTTTTCTTGGAATCATGCAACATGTTATAATTAAAATCGCCACATATAATGATATCGCTATACTTAGTTGAATATTCTTCCAAAACATCATTAAGCTCAGTAAGAAATTTTCTGTGAGGTGGTTTATATATGAGAACAATTAGTATTTTAGATGAATTGGTTATAACCTCAACAAGCAGGATTTCTAAGTTTGGTTTAAATGTACTACTCTTATATATAACCTTAGATTTTAGACCACATCTGATATACATACACAAACCCCCGCCAATGGTATCAGTAATACGGTCATTACGATACAAATTGAATCCATCCAGATATATAGAAGAATCGTAGTTATGGTCTCTTAACCAAGTTTCGGACACACATATAAATCCAAATTTACGTCATCAAATAATAATTTACATAAGTTGATCCATTTTTCTTACGATGCTCCGAGCATTCAAATAGCAAAGTTTAAGGCCTGGCCTTTTATTAATAGCGCACTTAAGAACAATGTTAGAAGTCGTTATGTTGGGGGTAATGGCTATTTTAGAATTCGTCATCGCTGACACAGCCCGACATATGCAAGTCTAGGAAAAATCGTCGAATCTAAAAAAGAAAAAGAAAAACCAGGTATTAGATATCGTAAATGCAATAAAAATGAAAAATAATAGTGGTACGAATAATAAAAATAATAATAATAAGAAGAAGAAGAAAGAAGCAAGGAAAAATGAATAATTAAAACTATTATAAATCAAAATAAAATTAGCTTTAAGAGCTTCACACATAATATAATCAAAAACATATTGTAAACAATAATTTAAAATGAGTTCAGCTGAAGTTATATATCAAAACCAAAAAAAAAAATACTTGAAACTGTGTTGAATTAATTTGTAGAGTTGGTACTACGTAACAATCTTGCACCTGAAGGTTGTACTAGGCCTATTTCATCGGCAGCCGGTGATGAATTACCCGCACTAGAAGCAACTGCTTTACCGCGTTTAGCCTTATGGTCTTTATTTATATTGCTGCCCAAAGCAGGTGACGCACTACTTGTTGCTATACCGTTCACCGAATTTGCAGGTGGTTCAATGACCTTACTAATCGCTGCATCATTTTTGTTAATATTATGATTATTGCCATCAGCAATAACATTGCCGTCAGATACAAGTTGTAATTTAATTAAATTGTTTATAAGAACGGGATTATTATTCCGTTGTACAATAATGTATACTAAACCAGACTTTGTGAAGGCCTTATAAATTTTATTGTTTAATTGTAATTGTTTAGCACGATTAAATATAATTAAATTACGTTTTGTCAACCCATCATTGCAGTAGATTCTTGTTTCAAGTTCAAGCCCAATGTCATTCAATTTAAGATCACCGATGATATGGTCTCGTTTCATTTCAATATGTTTTCGCCAAGTTAACCGTCGATCTAGATGGACGCCTAGATATTTTGCTCCATTTGATTGAGGGATTGGTATTCCGTTCATTGTGACAGGCGGACAAGTAAGCTTATTTAAAGAGAATGTTATGTGGGTCGATTTCTCTTCATTGACCTTTATCTTCCGTTTCTTTAGCCATATTTCGATGTCATAAATATGTTGTTGCCGAATTTCGGACGCCGTTTGTGGATTTTTATGGCTATATACGATTGCCGCGTCAACTGCGAAAGTAGACGTCATAATTGGGGAAGACGTTGGTAGATCTGAAGTGAAAATTAAATATAATGTTGGGCCAAGCATACTACGTTGGCTTGAGGTACTCAAGCCAGAATGTTTTTTCGTTCGATTTAGAGGTGTTGTATTTGACATAATATCTGCGATTTGACAAATACGACTTCATAAGTTGGTAAATTTCTGGCAATTTAAGATTTATTTTATGAAGCAGGCCCTCGTGCCGAATTTTATCGAATGGTTGGGCAACATTCAAGAATACGGCGGAGCAGTATTTTTTATCTTCGTATGCTGACCTTATTTCTGTAGCTACTCGGTGAACTTGCTCAATGGTTCCATGCTCGGCTCTGAAACCAAATTGATGACTAGGGATGATATTTCGTAGTTCCGGTTTAATATTTTCTATCTTTTTCGAATACTTTCGAAACGATTGGTAGTAGGCTTTTTGGTCTATATGACGAGACTTTGGTAGGATCCTTGCTAGGCTTCGGGATCATTTTATAGTTGGTAATTTCCAGCACCCAGGTATATATCCTGATTCGTAAATTGAATTGAATATTTAAGCCAGTCGTCCAAAGGCACACTCAGGCAGTTGTTTAAGTATTTCACCTGTAATTCGATCATATCCAGGGGCTTTCTTTAATTGAATTTGATGTGCAATAATAAACTTTACCAGTGGTTTCTTTATCTTAAATTTCCTCACAGTTCTAATTTCTATATTTTCTGTTTGAATCACCGATAATCTTTAATGTTCTACTAGTCAACGCAGCTATTTCGAGCTCGCCTAAACCAAAGTGTAAACATACAAGACACACCATAACATCCGTTGAAATAGAAAAAATGTTAACAGAGAAACGTCGCTTAAGACGTATCTGGCAAATTAATCGATCACCAGATGCTAAACATAACTTTAATCAGGCAAAAAGAAAACTACAAAGTCTACTACAAAGAAACAAGATGGATTATATGCAAAATTATCTTAAAGAATTTAAAATAATTTTGCATATAATCCATCTTGTCTTTCAAATGGTGAATGGACTAGAAGTGATGAAGAAAAAGCTAAAGCCTTTGCTGATCATCTTGAAAGTGTATTCACTCCAAACCTTGGATTATCGGTGGTCCAAACAGAAAATGAAGTAATCAGACCTGTGAGGAAATTTAAGTTAAAGAAACCACTAGTAAAGTTCATTACTGCACATTTATTTCAATAGTTAATAGTTAATTCAATTAACGAAAACCCTCTGGGTATGATCGAATTACAGGTGAAATGCTTAAACATCTGCCTGGCACACTCAGGGGACGACTGGCTCAAATATTCAAATCAATTTACGAATCAGGGATGCTGGAAATTTTCAACTATAAAAATGGTCCCGAAGCCTGGAAAGGATCCTACTCAAAGAACAATCATCTCGAAAGTATTCGAAAAACATAGAAAATATTAAACCGGAACTACGAAATATCATCCCTAATTATCAATTTGGTTTCAGAGCCGAGCATTGAACCATTGAGCAAGTGCACCGAGTAGCTACTGAATTAACGTCAGCATACGAAGAGAATAAATACTGCTCCATCATCTTGGATGTTGCCCAAGCATTCGATAAAGTTTGGCATGATGGTCTGCTTATTTAATCTTAAATTGCCAGAAATGTACCAACTTATGAAGTCGTATTTGTCAAATCGCAGATATGTCAAATACAGTACCTCTGAATCGAGCGAGAAAAACATTCTGGCTGGAGTTAAAAAAAAATGGAATACAAATCCCTCAATCGAAATGGAGGAAACTATCTAGGCGTACATCGAGACCGACGGTTAACTTGGCGAGAACATATGAAATGAAACAAGACCATATCAAATTAAAAATTGATAAAATGCACCGGTTGATTAGAAAATATTCTATCTTTGAACCAGGAAACAAACTTCTACTGTATAACATAATGATTAAACCGATTTGGTCGTATAAATTCGAATATTGACATTGTCCAACGAACACAGTCAAACATTCTCAGAATGATTACAGGAGCACGAATTACAAAAGATGCAGATCAGCTATTCAGGGAATCTGGTATCTCATCCGAGTTTGCTGGCGCGAAACCTAAAAGATATACTTACGAGTATGTCTTCACGATTAAAGAAGAAAACGATGTCTGTAACATAAATTATAAAATTATAACTTATTGATAAAAAGTAAATTTTGCTCCCGCAGATTTACATAATTCCTTAGTGATTAAGATTTGATAACTTATTGTTATTTTCATGTTTGAAAGATTCCATAAAATAAATAAAATTGTTAAAAAATAATATACCAATGCCACTTCTTTTTGATATTTTTTGTAATTTCATGAAACTTCAGGAAGTTCTAAATCAATATATAAGATTTAGTCACAGTAAAAAAAATTGTATGTGAGGATTTGTGTCATTTTGTTTTATTTGTGATATTATAGATCCAGCCAGACATTCGTTATTTTCGGACCGTGGTTTTAATATGTAAAATTATGTCTTAACGATTAAGTATTTATCAAAATAAGTAATATCGCGAAATTACTTACATATTTGAACAAGTCATGCTTTTTCAAGACTATGTAGCTAGCTATTTTAATTTTTTTTTTATTGCATATTTATTTTAAATGATATGGGGTAGGTCGGTGGCTAGTCAGCAAGCAACTTTCTAGCCGAAATTCTGGCTAAATACATTTTACCAAGGTAATTGCAATTTCTAATTATATTTATTTTTCGATACATTTTTTGCGATTGGGCAGTAAAATGTCCAGTATTGAGAAATGTGTAGCAAATTTGTCTGTTTTATAATTATAATATAATTCGTACTTCAAATTTCTGTAGAAATATTGACTGATTCGCCAGGATTTTGGCTAGAATATTGATAGCTAGCCGACTATAAAGTAGTTAACTCTAAATTATAATCATTTAGCGTACCTAGTTTTTATTTATTGAGAGATAATTTTACTGTCAAAATAAAAAAAAAATATTAAAATAAAATTTTTAAAATTAAAAAATGTTTATTCTGTATATTTTTTATTTATATTAGGATAACGATCGAAATTCGAACAAAGTTCCAATTCAATTTCATTTTATTTTATTTTTTCTGATCTCCGATTTATGGAGAAATCAAATAAAAACATCAATTATAATTATTATCAGAGTTAATTCATGTTGCCACATAGTTAAACAGTTTCATTTTATTTTATGTTGTTAAAACAAAAATGATTGATTTGCAAAACCAATAAAAAATTTTATTAATTTTCTTACAATTTTAATATAATTGTCGTTTTATTTTTTTCTAGATTTGGTCCACTGTACAAACGAGCCGAATGTTTCAATCCCGCATCTTGCAAATTTATTAATTGAAAGATCACAAAATGCTAATTGGGTTGTAGTGTATAAAGCGTTGATAACAGTACATCATTTATTGGCTTATGGGAATGAAGTAAATAACATTAAAAACTGATGTGTATTTCAAAAATAATTTATTGTGTTTTTTAATTTCAGAGATTTATACAGTATTTAGCATCGAGTAATTCTACTTTTAATTTAAGTAATTTTTTAGATAAAGGAGGCGTTCAAGGTATGATTAACGGGTGAAAAAAATATTATCTCTTTAGACTGCGTACATGACACCGGGATTTAGTTCGGAAAAAATACCATGGTATCGTACTGAATGTATTAAAACAACAACAAAGTTAAAAATATTTCAACTCGAGTATGTACCGAGAAGGCGGGACATAAAGCATTTTACGAAATTTAATTGGTTTTGAGTTCGGGAATGAGTATAATGCTTTTTATTTCCGATGGCATGTACGCAGCATTAAGTAAATAGATTAATGGAGTGAATTGATTTATGAACAGTTGTTTTCTTTTTTACGTGTAAGTTCCTGTTATTTCGGCCACATGAAGCTATTTATGTCCCTTACGATTACAGTATACTATTTTGACTATCAACTTTATCTAAACACGTAAACTGCTAGATTCAGTTAAAATTAGTGTATTATATAGGCGCAAAATGTTATATTATTAGATCACTTACTGGAGATTACCACACACTTTTGTGATTTATCCTTTACCTAAAAAACGAGAGTTGGTAGATTCAGTTCAAACCATTCTTTTAATACTTGAATAATGGGAATTTAATAATGGGAAACTCAAGTAAAACCATGTAAGTTTGGGTTGAAGCGATTAATATTTACGACTGACATCAAAGTTATTAAAGTATCCCTTAGATAATACATCTAGAAAAATTGATAGATTTCCATAACTTAAAAAAAATTGGGAACTTAATTATTTCTTTCTACTTCAGGGTTGGGAACTTTTAATTAAAATTATATTAAAATTAATTAAGTGTTGTTAAATTAATAAAGTGTTGCGTTAATTTCTGAAATAGTTTAATCTAATTCGTAGTAAATAAATCTAAAAGTAATTTCTTTATCATTCATATTTCCTCTTCCTAATTTATTAAATTTTTCTTCTCAATATTATTTTTAGTATTTACAAATAAAAATATAGATAAATCTATAATTAAACTTCGGGTAATTAATACAAATTTATTAAAAAATAAAAATATAAAATTAGATAAATTGTATCTTAATATAAATAAAAATTCACAAACATATACCCGACGACACGAGGTCAGGAAAATTCTCATAATGTATTTTTCTCGACCGATAGTGCACATTTATGTGCACAGGTAAACATTTTAGCGAGGTTTTTTTAAGAATTTGACACAAACACAATGATTGAAAGTGACAGCATATATAGTAAAAGTGTATCTTATACACTATATACGTATACAAATTCCCCCTTGAATTGCTCGAGACAAATGTACAAAATCCGTACTCTGGTTATTTCTCATGAGATTATCGCAGCGTTCAAAAATAACCTTCACTTTCTTTCTATTCCATTTAGGTATATTCTCTCAAAATGATTTTTTAATTTTTTCCAGCGTTCTACACTACTCTTCAGTTTCTTATTATTCATTTTCCGTTCATTTTTAAATGAATTGTGTTTTACGCTAATTTCTCTTCGCTTATGAATAGTAAAACGAAATTTCAAAAATATTATTCAATAATAAACGAATAATGAGAGAATAATGAAAAAACTAAAAGGATTTATGATGTTTTGTTTGTGTGAGAGAACGGGATCTATTACTCTCTTGTTTTACTTTTCTATTTTATTTGAATAACAAACCGAACCAAAACCAACAACAATATAAAGCCATGCTAATGCAACAAATACAGAAAAAACTACACTATAGATAGTTGTATTAGTAGGTATGTGTACATCATATGTGCGCACTAGTTTAATAAGTAGTATTGCGAAAGAAACAAATTAACATGGGATTGTAGTACACAATCTTCTGTAGTTAGTTGTATATTGGTATCTGCGTTTCAGACTTTGTTCAAGGCTTTTAATTGTTGTTGGTTTTGACCGAACATTTATTATAGTAGTGAATAGATAAAATATATTATTCTCTGTATTGAACGATCGAATAGAGAATGTAACTATTCTTTCTACACTATTCTTCATAAATGAATAGTAAAACAAAATATTTTTGGTTACTTTTCATTATTCACTGATCAGTATTACAAATACAAACACTGTTCAATCAGTAAAGAGCGAATTATACATTTTAACGAGCGAATTTTTAAACCCTGATTTTTCCCCCACTTTTTCGTTCGTAAATAGTAAAATAAAAAATTAAGAATAATATTCAGTTTTCAACGTGAGCGAATAATGAAAAACAAATAGATCGATGTTGTTTTGAATAGATCAGAAATTATATTTTTCTATTCTGCTCCTTGTTAAACGAATAGTTGGCGAATACTTTATACATTTCGTATTTTAGAGTAAATTTTTTTCCATATGGAAATTGACAGCGAGTTCATACGAAGGATAAAAATCTCGGATTTTTCTATCCCATCGTTTAAACCAATTACATCACGTAAATTATACAACAGACACGCCTCTTTTCATACAAACAAGTTGAAAAAAATTGAAAAAAAATCTGGGATAGAAAAATCCGAGACTTTTATCCGTCGTATGAACCGGCAGTGATTGTACTATTCAATTGTTTTTGTTTGCAAGAACTAAAACAAAATTATATTCTCTTCTTTTGTTTTACTTTTCATATTTCTGTACCTCGGAGGCATACGACACTATGTCCAAAATTTTTTTTTAAGAGGTATATAAATTTAGGTCCAGATACTGCCTTCTGCCTCTAACGGAAACCGCACATGTTGTTATTTCAAACATGTGAACCATAAGGACTTTAAGGATCACATAGTTTCATATTCCTTTAGACAGATAATTAAACATAATGAACCCACAATGTGGACAGTTCATTTTGTGAAAAAATTAAACATGGTGTTGTATGCCTCCGGGGTACAGATTTGTTTGAATAGATAATAGAATATTCCACTATTGTGGGAATAGAGAATATATTTTTTTGTTTTCTATTCAATGCATGAATATAATCAGTAAAATTTTGTTTTCTATTCACTATTCGCGACGATCAGTAGTAAAAAATATTTGTTCGATCAGTAAAGAAAGAATAATATATTTGGTAGTGCGAATTTTAGAACCCTGGATTATAGTATACACTTTTAATATGTGTGTTGTTTTTGTGTGTGTCAAATTCTCATGAAGTTTCGCCAAAATGTTTACCCGATTTTATAAATGTGCACTATCGTTTGAGAAAAATACATCATGAGTTTTTCCACTGCTCGCGAGCAAATAACATAAGAAAATACTTGCGATTGCAATTTTTTGTGAATTTTTCATTTATATTTAGGTAAAGCTTAAATAAAATAAATTTTATTAAATGTAAAAAAATATTATATTCGTTCAATTATATATTTATCTATATTTTTATGCGTTATTTATGGAAATAAAAGTTTAATAAAAAGAAAATGAAATGAAAAGTTTAATAAATTATAAAGTGGATTAACTAAGGAAATATAAATGATATTGAAATTACTTTTAGGTTTATTTACTAGGAATTAGATTAAACTATTTAGGTAATTAAGACAACACTATTAATTTAAATGTTATGGTGCAATTTAATAAATTTACGAATTATGTACCTAACATATTATTTTGTGTTCTTAAATGACGTCAAAAACACAAAACACGTACACCAATATGTAAACCACTACGATGACGTTCCGGTAAATTCTCACTGGCTAACCGATAGTGTATTTTTATAAAATCGGGTAAACATTTTTTCGAAACTTCATGAGAATTTTACACACACAAAGCTGCTATCACACATATTAAAAGTGTGATATATTAATACACTGTATACGTATACAAATTCTAATGAGAATTTTGTGAGAAAAGGGTTCAAAATCCATAGCCTGTGCCCCTATTCTAGTAATTCCCCGGGAATAGGGAATAGTTTCTTTTTGTAGCAGCTGCTCCAGACATTTTCCCCAATTCCCCGTTTTCCAAAAGTTAATTCTGGCAATCGCCATAAAAAAATTTATGGGGTATAAATTTACGGAATATAATTCGCGGTCGACATGCGATAAAGACGACATGCGATAAACATAAAACAAGAAAACAAATGTCTAAAAATAGTTTACTACGTTTACTTGGTTTTTATTGATATTTTAATCGAATTTCACTTAAAAAATTAATTTTGTTTATTAAAGTAAAAAATTGGATATTGATATTTCCAAATGATATTACCAGTTTTCAGTATAAATTTACAGCCATAATATTGCTATAAGTAAATCAAAATTAAATTCTAATCCCAGTTAATCCTTTCCTAAAATAGGTATGGAATAATAATCGTCAAAACTGCTATAATGGGGAATAATTTTTTCCCAGAATACACTTTTGGAGAAAAAGAAATAAAACTGCTACAAAATTTAAAATGTCGATTCCCCGGGAATTACCAGAATAGGGCCACTGATCTGTGAAACCACAGATCTTGTATTTTGTTTTGGTTCATTAATGAAATGAAACACGTCATTGCGAATTAAGTATGGAGTATACTTAATACTCGATACTTAATTCAAAATGACGCTCTGGTCAAGGATTTTGTACGCTTTTCTCACGAAATTCTCATAGAATTTGTATACGTATATAGTGTATAATATACACTTTTAATATGTGTGCTGTCATTTTCTGTCTGTGTGTGTCAAATTCTCATGAAGTTTCGTCAAAATGTTTACCCGATTTAGAAATGTGATAAATCATTTTTGAGTTCCGTTCTGTTATACTTGGGGAAAGTAACAGTTAATTTTGCGAGAATGAAAGTTTGGGGCATGTCGAGAAGCGGAGTATCCTATTCCTTGAACAGAATAAAATCACTTTCAAATCACTTTCAAAATAAACTGATAAATTGAGCAAATGATAAAACATTTTTGAGAATTAAATGTGCAGTTTCTAATGGTATTATGACACTGGCTTGAAAAAAGTGCAGTCAAAAAAGTAAACGGTGACTAGGACAGAAACAACTAAAACGAATGAGACAACACAATTTTTGAAATGTCATGTTCATTTTGTTGGTAAACAAACATTTTGTGTAGCAATAAAAATGTTAAAAAATATCTGAAGCGGTTTTTAAATCCCTTCAAATAGTTTTAGAATACAATATTTTTGTTTAATTTGCATAAAAATATTCGTTTTGAGTGTATTTGATAAAAAAAAGTCGGAGATGTCAAAAAAAAGAATCAAAATTGAATTCTTCTTGCTCGATTAACTTATATTGCGATTAACTTATATTAACTTATAAGATAAACTTATATTAACGATTAACTTATATTAACTTATATTATTAACTATATATTGCGCAACAACTTTTTTCTGACATTTCATTTTTTTTTGTCATGGCTACTGTGTATACACTCACTTTCATTAAAGTTAACACCTGTTGTTTTTCTCCCTTCAATTGGATTTTTCAGCGGCTGAAAAAGTTGGAAAAAAGCCAGTATCATAATACCATAAGAAGTTTGTATCAATTATGATACAAAAAAAATATTTCTATCAGATAGACTCAATAGAAGCCGGTTGTCGCTACTATAAGTATATGTTTTGGTGACCCTGCTTTTAATTTTTTTTTTTTTTTGTTTAATTTTATCGTAAAAGCGTACGGACAAGTACAAAAAGGCAAACATTTAATAATTTTTCTATTTTATTTTTGATATTCTGGTAAATAAAATTTTTAAATTAACATAAATTTCATATTAATTTTATTTATTTGATGTGTATCAGTTATGTATTTCATGAAAAATGAAAAAGAAAATACGGAAAAGTAAATTGAAAAATGCTAGATACCACGATAATGTAAATGCTAGTTACCATAATAATTTACTAAATTCGAACATTTTCAATAATCATTTAAAAGTTACTATCCTCCTTAACTGCTACCAGGTTAATACAATTATAAATGGTATATAAGAAAACCAAATAAAGGGCATGCATTGTGTTAACAAGTCTAATATAAATAAAAAATATCAATTTTATAAATAAAAAATAACAATATTTCGGCATACACCGTCTTAAAAATATAAATCAATCTTTCGTTCATATATATTTGATAAATTTTAGTTTTTATTTTATTCTTCTAATTATCTGTTATTGGTTTCACCAATTTAGTTGTTCATTTTGAACACAAGCTATGGAACCTATCTATACAGAGAAACTTTTGTATCATGGCATCAATTATAATTGTGTACTACATAGGAACCATTGAGATATTTTTTGTCGTTTATTTTAACACTGGTGGAATAAAATGACATTTTTAACCCGCAAAACATACGTATTCCTTTTTTACCCGCTAATTTTAACGGATTTTATCTTTTAGAATTGCGGTATAGTTAAAATAATCTCGCTGGAAATTCCTATTCTTTCATACTCTAGTAAATACAACAACATAAGTTTTATTTATTGTTTCTTTACGAGAGAATGAAGAAATACAAATTTTCAGCGAGATGTTATTTCATCGATACATCTATATAATCATTTTGCAAACCAACTTTTAAAGTTTTAGTTTTTATATCTAACTATATAGAGTTTTATATAGTTTAAAGTTTATGTAAATGCAACCAACATTTTCCTTCTGCAAAATGAAAGGGACTTGACATTTTGCACGTGATAGAAATAGAAAAGAAATATACCCAACATTTCGCAGAAGACTTTTTGAGCAAAAACCACTATAAAATGAAAATGTTACTATAAAATATATTCGATCCGAATATTTTTATGGTAACAATTTTAAAATAACCAAAAAAAAATTATTTTATGTTTTTAAATGTTAAGAGTTCATAATAAAAACAGACGCCATAGCTAAAAATGTAAATGTCGCTTTTGAATTAATTAAAAATAAATTAATAATCCTATAAAAAAATTATGGCATTACTATTTATTTTTCGCTTATTGAATATTTTTATAGTGCGGATACTTCTTATTTACCTACAAAAATTTGCAGACGAAAGAATTTTCTACATCTAAATGGGGCATTAATTGTGTAGTATATATAATTTATTAACAAAGTAGTTAAATATTGACTTTGCTGCGTGGCACCCTAGTCATTTCTGAGACTAACTAATCCTTTCCTTACTTTACCTTCAATGTGAGGATGCAGGCAGCTCCTGGGTCCGCATAATTCTGGAGTATCATTAGTTTTTCAAATATGCTTTTGATATTGGACTACGCTACTCCAGGAATGTGCTATACATACTTAGGATCGCCATGATGGTTGTACGTCTCTTATCATAATATCATCATGTCGTAAATAAGGCATTAAGTGTAAATGGTGTGTCGATATATTTTGTTGTTCTTTTTCGTATTTTTCAATCATAAGTATCTCTCGTTCTCTCGCTCTCGCTCTGTGTCTCTCTCTCGCTCTGTCTCTCTCTCTCTCTTTCTCTCTCTTTCTCTTTCTCTCTCTTTCTTTCTCTCTCTTTCTCTCTCTCTTTCTCTCTCTTTTTCTCTCTCTTTCTCTCTCTTTCTCTCTCTTTCTCTCTTTCTATCTTTCTCTCTCTCTTTCTCTCTTTCTCTCTCTCTCTCTTTCTCTCTCTCTCTCTCTTTCTCTCTCTCTCTCTCTCTCTCTCTCTCTCTCTCTCTGGCTTTCACATTCCATGAAGAGATTTCGCCGCTGGTACTAGGGCTCTCCATCCATCTCGATCCACCGCTCTCGTCTTCCAGTTTCGACATCCTAATGTTCGTAGATCTTGTTCGATGTCGTCACGCCAGCGTAGTTGGGTTCTTCTTCTACGACGCACTCCGGCTGGTTGTTGGTGGGACACTTTATTTATCATCCGTTGTTGTGGAGACCTTGTAACGTGGCCGAGCCATCTCACTCGATTTAATTTGATGAATCCGATGATATCGCTGCCTCCAAGGAGTTGTTTTATTTCGTGATTTATACGAATCCGATATTCGTTGTTCGCTACTTTAATTGGACCAAAGATTGAACGGATAACCTTCCTTTCGAAGGTAGATAATAATCTACAATCGTTAGAGGTCATGGTCCAGCTCTCGCTTCCGAAGGCCAGCACAGGTTTTATAAGTGCTTTATAAAGTGCGAGCTTGCACGACTGCGATAGATGTTTCGATCGCAATAATCTTGATATGGCGTAGAAAACTCGTTGTCCGGCAGCGATTCGGGCTTTTATTTCTGCCTGCATATCATTCGACGATGTTATAACTGACCCGAGGCATTTAAAGTTTTCGACGTTATCAAAATTGTGGTCGCCAATTCCGAGATTTGACATAGAGATGTTCCTAGGTGTTGCTAAATATTTGGTTTTACTGCTGTTCACCTCCGAACCAAGTCTTCTTGCGTAGCGGTATGAAACTGTCTTTGATATCGCTAGGTCTTCGGCCAAGAAGCACGATATCATCTGCATATCCAAGAACTTATTAAATAAACAGCGCGAAGTTTCGGTGTTGCTTTTCCTCACTACGTACTCAAGCGCCAGATTGAACAGCAAAGGCGCGAGTGCATCACCCTGTCGAACACCAGATGTTATTTCAAAGGAGTCTGACACTGATCCTTCGATTACGATTCTACATACAGACCCGGACGTTGTTAATTTACACAGAGAAACGAGTTTCTCTGGAATTCCCAGGCATATGAGCGCGGCCCATATGTTGTCGCGGTTTATACTGTCATACGCCTGTCTGAAGTTTATATATAGTTGATGTATGGTTATGTTGTACTCCCAACATTTTTCCAAGATCATCCTCATGGTGAAACAATGGTCAGTGGTCCATCGGTTGGGACGAAACCCACATTGATAGGAATAGTCGCCAATGCTGTTTTCGGCGAAAGGGATGAGTCTGGCAAGTACATCATTACCCAACACTTTGTAAGCAGTGTTCAGTAGAGTTATGCCACGAAAGTTTTCACATTTAAGACGGTCGCCTTTTTTATGCAACGGACATATGAGTGCGGTCTTCCAATTCTCCGGCAACTCTTCTTGGTCCCAAATACAAACGACTAGATCGTATAAACTTGTTGCAAGAGTAGCGCCTCCGAGTTTAATTAATTCTGCGGGAATCATAAGTATCACATATTTTTATTTTCTAAATCCCATTAAAAACTAAACCAATTTTATTTTTCTATCCTGTTTCGTTTCGATGACAGAATAATAAAAAAATAACATTTTTTTTCCTTACGGAACTAAAGCAAAACAGTAAATAAAAAAAATGTGAAGACATGCTTTTATACTTATCAGTAGTATGTTAATATAAACTTTTAATATTTTGTTGAGAATTAAAATATTAGAGGTCAGTTTTCGAATTAGATATGATTGGATTTGAATTTATCATCGCAAAAGAAAACTTTTCATCAAGTTGGCGTTTTTATATAAACTTAAAATTTTAAATATTTTTGATTTACACCGGGTGATTTTTTAAGTGTCTCGTTTATAATTTTCAAAAAAAATAAAAAGAGTAAAATTGCATAAATGAAATTTGAAATGAAATGAAATTTTTATTTGAATCGATAAGTCAAAGTGCCATTTAATTTTTAAAGAAAATTTCATGTAAATGCTGGCCACGGCTATGTTTTAAGTGGTCCATGCGAGATGTCCAATTTTTCGAGCACTAGAATTAGTGCACTAGCACTATTAGTATAGGCAAGAGACCACGTAGCCCCATAAAACATAGTCAAAAGGCGTAAAATCGCACCATCTAACCGGCCAATTCACTTTACCGAAACGTGAGATAAATTGCTCGCCCAACTCATTTCTCAATAAGTCCATAGTTTCGTGTGCTGTGTGGCATGTGGCACCATCTTTCTGAAACCACATATTCATCAGATTCAGTTAGGTCATGCATTTTGTGCAAAAAAAAATCCGAAATCATCGAATTTTGATAACAAATGTCAATAATTTGTAAACGTTGTTCAGGTGTAAGTCTTTCCATGATGAAATTGCAGTGATAACTAGAACAATTGACAGATGTCGCTAATCACGGGCGATGTGTCAGAAACATATACATACGCAAATAATAATATTATTAATCCTTAAATATTAAGTAAGATCATAATACTTACAAGAATCCGTAACAGTACTAAAACCCAAGACTTTAATACTATATAGACTGGTAGTAACTAAATGTCAAGTTAATCAATTTCAAAGTAAAGAACAGATAGACAAAAAGTAATCAGTACTGTATTAAGAATTTTTATTAACGAATTGTAGGGAATTTAGCTAATTACGTTATTTTATAATTATGTTTGGTGGAATAAGCCTATGGTTATAATGAAAAAAAAAAATTATTTTCCTATGCCGACGTTTCGAACAAAAATTGTGTTCGTCTTCAGGGCAATATATTTAGAAATTGTTTAAATATAAATTATTTAGAAAAAATTGTGTACAAAAGATATAATTAACATACAAAACACAACAAAAAAGAAAATTAAATTGACCGTTTACAAACAATAAACCAGTAGAAACCAATGTCGACATAGGAAAATATATTTTTTTTCTTTATAACCATAGGCTTATTCCAACATATATAAAAATAAAATATATAGACACCCTAATATTTACATAATATTAATTACATTATGTACATAAAAGAGTAATATTAAAAGTTTTAGTTAATTAACATTTAGAAAAATCTAATTATCCGCCGTATGAAAAAACTTATAAATTCGATTTATTATTAGCATTAATTATATAATTATTTAAACCGAAACTTCTTATTTTTAAATATTTATATAGACAAAATTATAACACGCCATTTTGTTTTCACATAACTAATAAAACGCTTTCGGCACGGAACTGGCGAGAAATACCTCGTAACAACTACATGGTAGTGCTCTATATATAGACAATATTCCAATATAAATATGCAACATCAGTCGTCGCGACCTGATGAGAAGGCTAATTTTTTCAAATCAGTAATCTCATCCGTTCGAGGAAAGAAGAAAAACTATTAAAGGAAGAAAACTATTTATTAAAATAAGATATTATTACGTAT
>OX371223.1:199875520-199990037 GCA_947310385.1 Nephrotoma appendiculata
GTGTTTTTGTCTTTCTCTGTATAGAAAATTAAAACTTAAATTTTTTTCTGTTTTAAATAAATAAATAAATAATATGTTATATATAAAAGTTTTTAATTAAATTAAATATATAATATAAAGTGTTAATAAATAAATATTAGTAAATTAAAACGTGAATTAACGTGAAAATATCTAAATTATTATAACTAATTATTTTATTATTTGTGTGACGCACTGACGCAGCAGTGGTGAACGCTTCACAAGCTAAGTGTTTTTTATGTTTCATATTTTTTATTTATACTTTGTTTAATTTATATTTTGTTTAATTTTTACTTTTTTATAAAAATTTATATACATTTTAATTTTATTAATATAAATATTTTTTTAATATGCGCATTTTAATATGTGTCGTATGGTTTATGATTGTGTGTGTGTGTGTATGGATATATGTACGTACATTCACGCAGTTTAGTTTAAAGTCAAATAAGACAAAAAGGATGAAAATAAAAATACTCTTCAGTTGCTTATCATTCATTTTCCGTTCATTTTAAATGAATTTTTTATGCTAATTTCTCTTCGCTCTTGAATAGTAAAATGAATTTTCAGAAATATTATGCAGTAAAAAACGAAAAGTGTCTAGTGAGCGAATAATGAGAAACTAAAAAGGTTGATCTTATTTTTTATGTTAGTGAACGGGATCTATTGCTATTTTTGTTTTACTTTTCTATTCTAATAAGAAAGCGAAAATTCATTGTAGTACTGATTGGATAAAATGTATTGTTGCCTGTATTGAACGATCGAATAGATGATACATATCATTTCTTTTTACTTTATTCTTGATAAGTGAATGGTAATGCTTGGTTCACGTGTGCTATCAGGGAATGATTCGCGAATCAAGCCAATCTTTGAGCGTAATTATTTCGCATTATTACTCATAATTTGTTTTTTTTATTATGTTGGATGCTTCCGATCAAAATTTTCCCAAAGTTAAAATAATTTCATCTCAGGCGGGGAAATTTGTATATGTTTTCAATGATTTAATTTTCCTTTGATTCGCGAATCGTTTTTTGATCGCATGCGTGAACCATTAAACAGAATATTTTTTGTTCCTTTACATTATTCTTGTTGATCAGTTTTACAAATAATGCATTAATTCCGTGGAAGGATTTGCTGACAGTAATTTTTTTACTGATAATACGCAAAAAAAAACTTTAAATTTCATAAGAGTGACAAAGAACAGAAATATTTTTTATTTCATTTTATAGTAAAATTTTATGGTTTTACATTTTCGCATAACCTACAAATTTCTTAAAATTTTTAATTTGTACATTATTTTCGTACAATTCGATTTTTTTTTATATATTTTAATTTTAATATCCTATACCACAAAAAACCTCTAACGTTAACAAATTTCAACACAAAAAAAAACAAATCGACATCTGAGTATAAAAATGGCGGGCGACTTATTTGTATGAGCGTGAGAAAAATTTCTTATCTTTACATACATTTTTTGTACATGTGTGAAAAATATTGCCATAAAAAATACTCCAATTTACATTTTTTATGGTAGTATTATGGCAGTAAACTACCAACATCATAACTATTCTCTCAATAAAATTTTACTGACAACATGTTTTGTTTCGTACACAACCAGTAAAATCTATATTTTTTTCTCGCTTTTATTTTTGGTGACAGCAGATTTTTTCCATGGAATAGGGACATGACACTGTTCGATCGGTGTAGAGTGAACAATACATTTTGACGAGCGACTTTTTTAAACCCTGATATATGCGTATGTGTGGATTTGTGTGCATATACATGTGTGTATGTTTATGCGTGTGTGTGTAGGTTCATATGTATTTATACTTATGTATATGTTTAGTTTGTATATTTATATAATATGATTGATTGTTTTTACCTTTTTATAATCATTTTAATATTTTAAAATTAATTTGATATATTATCATATTAATATACTTTAATGTATAAATGTTTATGATTAATTCTTTTAATTTGTAATATGTATATATGTATGTATGTGCGTATATATATGTATGTATATATATATATGTATATATATATATATATATATATATATATATATATATATATATATGTGTATATATATGTATATATATATATATATATATAGATGTGTGTATTTAATATGTATGTATGTATATAATATGTATGTATGTATATATGTATGGGTATGTGTATGAATATGTGTATGTATGAATGTGTGTGTGTGTATGTGTATCTATGTGTATGTGTATGTAGAGGAGAGGAGTGAGCAGGACTTATATGTAGGTGGATTCTGGTATAATATATAAATATTCATGACTTTTTTGTAGATTGATTTAAAGGGATGAGAAATCATATGTGTTCCGGCATGGCAAAGGGGAAATGGTTTTAATTTTTTATTTCCATTTGTAATGACAATTAAATCTTTGATGTGATATCCTTCGGCCTTTAATGTTGACTGTTTTTTTTAGATTGCTTACTGCTTGCATTATTTTATCTAAAAGAAGTTTTGGCTCAATAATATTTCTCGAAACAGGTTTGTCTTTGCATGGGAATGATATATACGAATATCGATTGATTTGAGTTCTAAATCCTAATCAACGACCTGCTCATGCACCAATTATGTAAAAAGCCTTCCGCGTGGTTCTATCCTCCGTTCGTGCCATCACCTTACATAAATCATGGTCGTTTTTGTTTGATTGAGACGGTATACTGCGGAAGATGCATAAAATCATTTTTGGGCATGATTCTAGAAAATCGCAATTCTAGCAATTAGCATTAATTTGGGAGAGGCTTAGTTCGGCTGGGTCATCTGTCAACGGGTTTTCTTGACGGGTAAATGGAGGAATAGGAAAATTCTTTGGCCGATTATTTTCGGATTTATTTTGTTGAAAAATCCAGTAATTCACCCGGAATTTATGTTGAAATCCCGATTCAGCTCAACATATCAGATTCGCACATGATTAGTTAAAACATTGCTTAGCACGGCTGAACTCCAGAACTTCTCTAAAACCCATTTTTAAATTCATATTTAATTCTGCTTACCTGATTTGACAATAATTGGTCGGGATATGGCCAAGTTCTATTCAGAATGATCGAATTTTAGAACTTTATCAAAAAGAAACATTAAAATCCCAATACAAGTTGATCCTAGTTTATTAGAATCCTAGCCCAGCTCTGCAAGCTGAACTGGAAAATTTCAATTGGAAACGGCCTGTTTCTTTCATTATAGCTGAATCCGAAAATTTCGTCAAATTCGGCTTTGCACCCCGAATTTGATCATCATTTGTTTTGAGTTGCTTAGTTCCATTGAACATGCTAGAGTGCCAATCCAATTCTGCGTACCATATTTAACAGTTATTGGTTGAGGAATAGTTAAGTTCCATTTAGCATGATATAAATATACTGTGCACTATAATTATACTGGTAATTAATCGAATATTTTCTTCTTTGGTGAACAAATTAATAAAATATTTGAAATTTTTGCGAATTAAATTAAATTTGTTTGAAATATCCTATCCGGTAGTTAATCTGGCATTGAATAACATTGATATTTTTCCGGGAACCATTGCCTTTGGGATGCCTTACATATGAAATTTTTTGTTTTTTGTTTTTTTATATTTTTTTATTATTTTATTTTTTCGATTTAAGGGTTAAATACTAATGAATTTTAGACTAAGTTTGATATAATTTAAATAATTATGGTTTCAGGAAATCCTATTGTAAGTCGTGGAATTGCAGGAGGATTAAATTAATAAATGTTTATATTATTTAGGAGGCCGGAAAATATTAATTTAGAATTAAATTTCAGGAAATTAACAGACGTGAAATAATATTTCTTTGAAATATTAATTGTTAATTGTGTAGATTAGAATGGTGTTGTCATTGCATTAATAACTATCGACTTTATTTAGGGGTCTGCAACTGGGCCGATTTAATCAATTAAATTTTGCATTAATTTACAATTACATTTTAAGAAATTTCTAGATGCACGTGAAATAATAACATTTTTTCCTAGGTTGCTGATTTAAAGAAGCAATTATTGATGACCAATACCATCAATATCCATTTAACCTATTAAACCTTTATCCTTCCCCAAGTAGATTAGTTTTGTGCTGTCTTTGTGTTACTAACTATCGGCTATACCTAGGTGTCTGTAACCGGGCCGATTCTGTCCCACTTAACTAACCTATCCAATCCTTCGGTTTTGTTATATGTAAAAAAGAGTGTACGGTGGGCCCGGCGTCACCCGGGAGCTCCTGTGTAAGAACTTGGTCGTGCATTCAGAATCAATCAATCAATCAATCAATAATCAAAATTTAATCATATCGCGGGGGAAATACATTAGTGCAAAAAAACTAGTCCCCCACCCCCCGCTTTGTATGTGGGGCGGGGGTAACTTTTAAACTAAGATAGGAACCCATATTTTTTATTGTAGATACGGATTCTACGACTAAAAGTACGTATGATTTGAATGAAATATTTAGTTCGTTTCATGATAGATGGCGTTGTAATCGACAAAATTAATTTTTTTCAATTTCTTCTTAGAACATACGCATTCGATTCTGCAATACGTTTGAAATAAAAAACATCACGTTTTCATTGGGAATACTCGAAATTCGTCATCAAAACAATTTATTCAGTTTTGTAAATCACATTTAACTTTTGTGTTATTACTTATCTTCATGTTTTTCGTAATTACAAAATAAACGATAAAATACTTTAGAGTGGAGCGTTTAACTGTGCCAGAGAAAATTGAAATGGTTCTGGTTTATGGAGAAGCTGGCAGAAATCTTGAAAACGGTGTTGCTATTTACGCTCAACGTTTTCCGGATAGGATTCGTTTCACGTGCTTCATTTGGCCGTACTATCAAACAATTTATTATTGATGGAAATGTTCAACCGAAAAAGAGGACCCGTAGAGCAACAGTCACTGGAGAAAATAATGAAATTGCTGTATTGGCAGCAGTGGCTCATAACCCTCATGTTAGTACACGAGAAATAGTTCGCGATTCCGGATTGTCCCTCACCAGTGTTTGGAGAATTTTAAAACGGCACAAGTATCATCCATATCATGTGTCTTTACACCAAGATCTTCATGGCGCTGATTTCCAAAATCGGGTAACTTTTTGTTAATGGGCACGTGAACAAATACAACAAAACCTCAATTTTTTTCGTTGCGTAATGTTCTCTGACGCATCGTCTTTTACAAACCATGGAACGGTTAATCGACACAACATGCATTATTGGAGTGTTACAAATCCGCATTGGCTTCGTCAAGTTGAACATCAGCGTCCTTGGACTGTCAACGTGTGGTGTAGAATAATTGGCAACAAACTCATAGGCCCCACATTATTGAAGGCAACTGGAATGGTCAAATGTACTGAAACTTTTTGGAAAATGAACTGCCAATATTACTTGAAAATTTGAGCTTAGAAGTGAGACGGAACATGTGGTTTCAACATGATGGTTGTCCTGCACACTATTCGGTGGTGGCACGTGAAATACTTGATCGTGATTTCAATGGTACCGGACAAGTGGTGCAATGGTTAAAGCTTCGGCACTTGGACCGGGAGGTACTGGGTTCGAATCCCATCAGAGGCTGGATGCAAAGCGAACTTTCGTCATCGATTACGATCGATAATGTTAATAAACACAACTAAGACCCTCTGTTGGAGTGCAGAATTCAGCGCCGACCCACCGTCCATGTTAGTTTACAGGTTGACATGGAGCTTGCAATGTGCAGGTGGTATACTGTAATTGTGTGAATGGGTGGGTGAGTGCGTGAATGAAAGGGGGATATTAATTGACCTTCAAAGGACATTAAATCCACTGGACAATTAATACTTCCTTTAAAAAAAAAAAAAAAAAAATGGTCGCTGGATCCGATAGATAGAGCTGGTCCGATAAATTGGCCCGCCAGATCACCAGGTCTTACTTCGCCAGATTTCTTTTTGTGGGGCTATCTCAAAGACAAAGTTTACAAACAAGAACCAACAACACGTGAGAACATGATTGAGCGAATCACAAATGCGTGTGCTGATATTCAACCAAACACACTTCGCAGTTGTGTACAATCATTTGAAATGCGTATTAATAAGTGCATTGAAGTCGCAGGCCATCATTTTGAACACTTATTTTAAGCTAAAATTATTCTATTCACCTGCCATTTACATTAATAAATTGTTTTTATGACGTATTTCGAGTATTTCCAATGAAAACGTGATGTTTTTTATTTCAAACGTTTTGCAGAATCGAATGCGTGTGTTCTAAGGAGAAATTGAAAAAATTGAATTTCGTCGATTACAACGCCATCTATCATGAACCGAACAAAATATTTCATTCAAATCATACGTACTTTTAGTCGTAGAATCCGTATCTGCAATAAAAAATATGGCTTCCTATATTAGTTTAAAAGTTACCCCCACCCCACCTACAAATATGGGGGGTGGGGGACTATTTTTTTGCACTAATGTATTTCCCCCGCGGTATGATTAAATTTTGATTATGGACATTTTTTCCGTAGAGTGGCTATTTTTCGAATTATTTGATCGTCTCAGTTTAAAAGAAACACCCGGTATATATATATATATATATATATATATATATATATATATATATATATATATATATATATATATATATATATATATATATATATATATATATATATATATATATATATATATATATATATATATATATATATATATATATATATATATATATATATATATATATATATAGCAAAAAATACGTGAAATCACAAATTTTTGTAAGTCATGTTTTAATTTTATGATTTTTATGTTTTGAATGTGTAGCCTGCTTATTTCTCAACAAAATACAGGTTTTCTAACATTGCTTCTTACTAAACTTAATGTAATATTTATACTTAAGGCGGGCAAAACTCTTATTACAATTCCAAACACCTCAAGGCTGCAAGCCAGCCTTTTCTTCTTTCGTTCTAAATTTTTTGAAGACAAATAAAAGCTCTTGCAATATGAACAATTATCCATGATAACCATTTTCACAATTAATAAACACATTTATCAACACTTGTTTTTTTTATTTCGCAAAAAATTAAATTTTTGAATATTTTTATAAAAAAATTTGTTTAAAAAGTTTAAAAATCACTCATCATCAAAATTATTATCAAAATTATTATCATTATTATTAAATTAGTATATACTCCTAATAGGCCATCTTAAGCCGAAATCGATCGAGTGATTTTTTAAACTTTTTGGACAACTCTTTTTATTAAAATATTCAAAAATTTAATTTTTTGCGAAATAAAAATCAAGTGTTTTAAATAAAACGTGTTTATTGAGTGTAAGTGTGTTTCGCCAAGTACCTACGGCAAATATGTTAAAAGTAATCACCATTTTCTATATAGAGGGCGCATTCAACAACATCAGATCGGATTTGTAATCAATTACATGTGTTGATGTGGAGCAGAAACCCAATACCTGGATCAAATGCTAAACGGCAGCGTCGTAATTACATGTGTTGATGTGGAGCAGAAACCCAATACTTGGATAGATCAAACGCTAAACCGCAACGTCGTAACATATGTTACTTCTCAGCAGATTGGTGTTCGAGCAAAATTTTAACTTGGAATTTTATCGCTCCCCTTCTGGAACTAGTTATTAATGACATGTTACTGAACCGGTAAAGTAACCAGTTTGCGTTTGTGTTTAGTAATTTTCTTAACACCGTGGTGCATGCAAGCAAAGCAATACAACTTTCGGTTTGGTGAGCGGTTTTTAAGTGAGAACTAAAAACCAAGAGAAGAGAATTAAAAGCCGAATCATGAAATAAAATCAACATTAAGACTGCGGTTCAATTTGTGGCTTATTTTGTGGAGACTGACTTATTTGAAAGTCTACAATAAGCCTCCTGTCGAATAGACTTATTGGAAACTTGTTAGAATTATTTTGATGAATTACCAATTTGGGTGCAAGCCTCGAAAAGTCAAACAAATTTACAATAAGTCGAGCCGACAGGAAGTTTTCAAATAAGTCAGTCTCCACAAAATAAGTCACGAATTGGACCCCAGTCTAAGTAAAATATGAAGAAAAATTTATAAATTCGTCTTTCGATTGGCAAAACCAAATTTCGAGAAATTTTAAATCTCTAAAAAGAGGATAAATTGATTTTTTTGAAAATATTCATACACATGGGTGCAAAAAAATTGCACATTGCTCAATTTTCCACAAAAGTTCAAAAATATCATAAAAATTCAATATTTGTTTAATTTTTTTAATGCAGATTCAAAGTCTATCCAGTGGTACATAATTCCTATCCAGTGGTACCTTTTTGTACTTGTACCACAGACAATCAAATTAGATTTTTCATTTGAACTAAAACATGAAAATAAAATATATTTCTGATAATTCCAATGTCATCGTTGTATCTGTAATTTTTCGTTAAACTGAGTATACGTATACGCAAAAAAAAACAAAATATTTTTGATTGTATGCGGCTATTTACAGAAAATGAACCCGCAGTTTAAATTTTTACGTTTACTTAGATATGAAATATCTCTGTTTAAGTTGTCTCTGCTTGTACCATGCCAACAAAGTGATTTTTTGTCAAATGCATATAGCAGGCTTTCGAATTAAATTCTAAAAAAAATTCAACAAGATCAATACAATAGCATAACATGAAATATCTCGCTCGGAATTGTGATAGTAGCCTGAACGATCCTCTATTGATAACGTCTTCAACCGGAGCAAAGAAATAGATACCATACTAGAGGTATCCACACAAGTGGTTGCACTAATTTATGTGGGGCAGCACCAAAGTGAAGTGGCTCTGCAACTAAATTTGAGCCGATTCTCCATTCGTCGAGTGTGGCAGAATATCAGAACGCGTATTTTGATCCAGAATTGGGAGACGAAACCACAAATTTGTGTATACGTATACGACGTATAATACAGAATTTTGAATAAGTGTGCTGTCATTTGTTACGCGGATTATACGTCGTATACGTATACACAAATTTGTGGTTTCGTCTCCCAATTCTGGATCAAAATACGCGTTCAGGAAACTGGTGGTTTCAGACGGCGACACGGATCTGGCCGACCTCGTGCTACAGCACAGCGTGAAGACAGCTTTCTTGTAAAAACTTCGTTGCGAAATCGCCGTATGAATGCGGTTCAACTGGGACAGCGGCTACAAAAAGTTCGTCAAGTCCAAGTCAGTCGGTGGACAGTTAGAAGACGACTTCGAGAACTTAATCTGACTACACACAGACCAGCAAATGGGCCGAAATTGACCGCAGCCCACCGACGAGCCAATCGTGAGTTCGCTCGAGAGTTTTTGAATTGGACAGAAGAAGAATGGAGAACAGTCCTGTTCTCTGAAGAGTGCTGGATGTGTTTATATGGGACCGATGGACGCGGAAGAGTATACAAAAGACAAGGGGAGCGATATGCACAATGTTGCGTTGAAGAACATGTCTCGTATGCGCGGTGGATCGTGAATGTTCTGGGGAGGCATATCATTAGAGGCGAAGACAGATCTTGTATTCATCAAACAAACCAATGCTGGCTGTCGATCAAGAGGAATGAATTCTCAAAGGTACATTGAGGAAGTACTCGAGGAGTTCGTCGTAAGTTATGCCGGGTTTATTCGTGAAAATTTTCTGTTTATGCAGGATAATGCGAGACAGCATACGGCTGTTGTAGTATACCAGTACCTTCAAGAGGTGGATGTGCCTGTTATGGAGTGGCCTGCTCAAAGCCCGGACCTCAATCCCATCGAACATTTATGGGACGAGTTGAAAATAAGGGTTCGAGCCAGAAATGTTGCTCCAACAGGCGATCGTAGAGAAATGGGAGGCGGTACCTCAAAATTTTGTGAAAACTTTGGTGAAATCAATGCAACATCGAATGAAAGCTGTCATTCGGGCCAGGGGAGGGAACACTTCCTATTAGTAAAACTGTTTTTTTTTGTTTATTTCCATGTTTTAATTCGATTTTTATCCCTAATTTTCATGCTGACAAATTCACAAAAACGTGTACCTCAGATGTTTACCCCCAAAAATCAATTTGATAGCACGTATAAATACAAAAAATGTATCACTGGATAGGTATTGAAATAGACTTTGAATCTGCATTAAAAAAAATTAAACAAATTTTGAATTTTTTTGATATTTTTGAACTTTTGTGGGACATTGAGCAATGTGCGATTTTTTTGCACCCAAGTGTATTATTTACGTTCATTGCCGAGATCGATATTTAAAGAAGCCTGGTATACAAATTTATATTTATATCTCTTTATTTATTTAATTAAAGATTTTTTGGGAATTATTGGCAACAATGGCTATTTCGACAATCAATAATTATCTTACCTGAAGATACGATGTCAATACAGGAAAGGGAGGGTGAACAAGTGGAGAGTGTATTGTGCTAGGAGCAGGTGTTACTGTCATACCTTGAGCCTAAGAACCAAAAATAAAAATAAAAGAAAATAATAAAAAAATAAAACAAAATAATAAAAGGAACAGAAAAAATTGTAAATAAATAAGGAGCGACATATTAAAATATTATAAATTCTAAACCAAATAAATACATTTACCCAATAAGTAACAGCCCATGCCGTTAAATTTTGTATAATATTCAACCAACAAAATTTTGCAAGTGTGCAAAAAACTTAATCATCAAAGCTTACCATTGGTTTATAGCCTGCTCCAGTTGTAGCTGCCATTGGTTGCGGTGTCCAGCTAGCAGAACCGAGTTTAGCAGTATTTTTAGGTGAATTCCATTGAACACCCCTAAATTATAGCAACAATTATGTACTTTAAAAATAAATATTTGTTATTACTTACTTTACTTGGGAGGATGCGCTTTTATTTATTGTTAAATTCTCAGCGAGTGATGCTAGTGAACTGTCCAAATCACCTGTTAATACTTTGCCTGGCTGAGGTTGTGTTTGTGTTAAAGTAGCTGTCTGACCTGCAGTAATACCAGTATTTATTTGATTATGACTTTGTTGTGAAACAGTCGGCCCTGGTTTTAGAACATCACCCAACGCATCGAACCCTTTTTGTGAGTTTGTTAGTTAATTTCGTCACAGATGAGTTATTATATAATGATATAATTTATAAAAGATATAATATTGGAAGAGCGATTGAATGAAAAAGAACAGAAAAAATGTCAGATTAATAAAATAGGCAAAAGTTCCCATAATGATAATTAATTTTAGAATAGGTAAATAGATACACAAGCATTAAGTCGTTAAATCAAGAATTAAAGGCAAAATAATTTAATTAGGCAGAAACACGACAATTAATTTAGGTTATGCTAATGATATTATTCTAACTAAACAAAATAATTTGGGATAAGCACATAAAAGCATTTTTTTGTACTCCTCTTCATGAAAAGTTCATCAAACATGATCAAGTTCGTATTAAGAATTTATAAATTGAATATCCTGCATTATAAGATAACAACATTCAAAACTATAAGATAGAATAATTATAAAATAATATCAAATATACACCTCCATGGCTCATATTTGGTGGATGTCTTGCTGGTGATGAGTAGAATGGTAAATTTTTTTCATTAGCTGCAGTGTGTTGTTGAATTCCAGAAGGAGTTGCTGACAAATTGTTCATTAAATTTACAATCGATTGATTCTGAGGATCAGCAGGACAAAATTGTATCGATGCAGATCCAATAGTTGGTGGTGGTGGACGAACGGGAGGTTTACGATTTACATCGACATCACTTTTCAATAAGTCACTTTCAATACCTTGAAGATTTGTAATTTCGGAAGATGTATCTGATATAAACGGGTTTGGTAAATTTTCCAAAGCTGCTTGTAATTAATATAATTGTTTTAATTAAATTTTTTTTAAATAATTTTATAAAAACAAGTGCAAGGAAAATTAAAGATTTTATATCCACATAGATTATTGGATTCGCGACGCTTATTGCCACAGAAGTCGAAAAACTCATATAAAAAATATTAATAGTAAATTTCAATGGAAGAATCATAAGAAACTCGTTATGATTTCGTATGATTTATTGAAAAATCCGCATTTGAATTCTGCAAAATAAACAGAGCGATTGAAACGTGATTCATGAAAACAGAAAGGGTCGATTTAGACGAAGTTGCTTGTAACACGTTTGTTTACTTCTTTAAAAAAAAAATAATAAAAATTGGCTAAGATACTTTCATTAAACTAGAATGTTTTATTATTTATATCAATTTTAATTTCTGTGGTTACAGTTGCGAATGCAATAATCTAGGTAATATTGGGGTAGAGACCCGATTGGTTGCAAGCAAGCAATTTGCTAGCCGAAATCCTGACTACTCAATCAATTTTACCAAGGAAATTTAAATTTCAAATTATATTTTCAATAAGCTTTTTGTTTTGTTTTGCACAGTAGAACAACACAAAAGTTTGCTGTTTAATTTTTGAAGCCGTACCAGATGTAACTGTAACATCGCAAAAATAAACAAAAATTTTATGAAAAATGTATTTTGAAATTTAAATTTCCTTGGTATAATTGATTGAGTAGTTAGGATTTCGGCTTTTAAATTGCTTGCTTGTTAGCCGATCGAATATTTACCACATTAATATATAAATCTGTACAATCATTATATAATATTTGCTTTCATTGTTCAGAGCGAAAAGACTATATGGAAACATAAAAAGAATCAAAATATATAAATATATTATGTATGGACAGTATAAAAATTAAGGTGCGGAACGTGTCATAATAGATAGAAGCATTCCATTATTCTCTCATACGTTTTTCGTAATGAAATGTTTTATAGAAGATCTACACAGCAGTGAAGTCATATTTGGGACAATTACGTAGTATATAGAGAAGTATATAGAACAAATAAAATTGGTATATTGTGGTATTCCATTGTATTTTGCTTAATAGTATACGTCTTAAATTTGCTTCTAAAACGTCGATAAAGGTATACAATTTTAGCATCCGATAGAACTGATTTAGCAAGTTGGAATTCATCAATGTCAACGTAAATAAAAATATGGATCTTCACTAAGGAATATATATACTTATCTACAGATTTCTTTTCTTCGCATCGCCGAGAAAAAAAAAATTGTTCGTTAGGTTGGTGAAAGAAATTATGAAAAAAGTTATCAAACTTATAACTTTTGCCTTCTGAGAAATACAATGATGTTAACCGCGTTTTGAATTTAATGTCAATTGTTTATTATAATTGTGTATACACGATTTTGATACAATTTAAACTGCAAATTTAAGATAACCGCGAATATATTTACAATACCTATAGTAGTTAAAATACAACAATACTACAATAGTTAAATATTTTGAAGTTTTTAGAGTGTGCACGGTGTATGGTGAATTGTATATTCAATAATAAAGATAAAACACATTATACAAATAAAATAGAACTCAGTGCTTGGTTTCTTGAGCGTCGTGAAAATCAAGAAATGTATCAACTTCAATTTGGTGAAACATTACTTGGTAGAATGGATCAATGCCTTCTAACTACAGGCCGCTTACACCAAATGATGACGACACGCTAAGTCGACGTTGTTGTTGCTTTCTCTAGTTGCTTTGTTAGTGTAAATATCTTAATTATTATTAAGGCGCAGTCTCGATTTAGACATAAATTGACGTCATGTGCGCAAAATCCGCGGTTCCACACTTTAATTCTTTCAGCGTGATTCTTTCTTCGTTTTTGCCCCTTCACCCACAAACTAATTTTTTGGCGGGGAAATTGTTGATTCTTTTTTCGTCAATATTTTTTTTGATTCACTGATTTCTTCGCACTACTACGTAGATAAATATTTCAAGGACATCTTGTTTATTTGTCGTTTTGGCTGGTGCTACACGAGATTTTAATTTCTGGTTTCAAACTAAGTCGTAATAGATTTTTTATTGTTAATTTAAACCTTTATATTAAATGAAAACACCTAATTTTTTGTATTATTTTATTCTGTTCTTTCGAAAATAAAATTGAAACAAAAATCTACATCTCAAAAATGCCCTTAAATTTTTTTATATTCATTTATATTTTTGTCATTTCGGATTCACGGACAAAAATTGTGCGACATAAAATTTTTGTCCGTGAATCCGAAATGACAAAAATAGAAATGAATATAAAAAAATTTAAGGGCATTTTTGAGATGTAGATTTTTGTTTAAATTTTATTTTCGAGAGAACAGAATAAAACAATACAAAAAAATTAGGTGTTTTCATTTAATATAAAGGTTTAAATTAACAATAAAAAATCTATTACGACTTAGTTTGAAACCAAAAATTAAAATCTCGTGTAGCACCAGCCTTTTGGATTAATTTTAGTTTAATGTTTGCTTCGAATGCAAAAAATATATTTTTTTCAACCAAGGAAGCAATTTTCGCAGCAAATAATAAATTTTTTACTATACGAATAAATCAAAAAGCACAATTTTACGCACATACATAAAAAAGAAAGGCTATAGTAAAAAAGAGGGTGTACAAAAAAAAATCGTTCGGATTATTTCGTTTGCTTATAATAAAAAATAGAAATAAAAATGATTAATTTAAAATATAATTTATATTTAATTTAATATATAATTTAAAATAAAATGTATTAATTAAATATTAGTTTTAAATTAATTATTTTTATTTTTAATATGTATAAGCAAACAAAACAATCCGAACGAATTTTTTGGTACCCCTACAAATGCACAAAGAAATCAAATGTGGACGTCAATTGATTTTTTGAAATCAGAGAATCACGCTGAAAGAATGAAAGTGTGGCGATGCCCAATGAGAGTAGTAAAAGGCCTGTAGTTTAGAAGGCATTGAATGGATATAACTCAAATAGTGATACCGTCGGCATTTGCGTCACGGAAGTATTGTATAATTAATCTGTTTAGGGATGCACCTTTATGATTCAAACAGAACGATATTAAAATCAATACCTCTTGATACATAAAATAAAAATTTCGAAAATTTTTGAAAAACTATATTTGAATATATGTATTTGAGTTTTATTAATGTATTTGGTGTTTTAATAATTAATTTTCGGAAAAATTTGGAGGTTAAAAATTAATAAGTCAAAATTTTGTAAACAAATAAATAATAATGAAGTACGGTTCAGTTCTTTCATAAGTTTCTATTGGGTATGCTCTTCATAAGGTAAAAGTAAAAGGCAAAAGTCATAAGGATAACATTTTTGGATTAGGATTGCGCTGTTATGCTATAGACACGTTACTGGTTTCATATAACTATGGTTTCGAGTTAACCATGGTTTCGTTGTAATGTGTCACCCCTAACCATGGTTTGCAACTCAGTTTTAACGTAGTTACGGGATGAGATAATTTTTCTCATCCCGTAGCATTTTAGTGATGACAGCGCTAAATTGCTCAATTAGTGAATACCTAATAAAACTATAAATATTGCTTTAATACATGTAACCATTTGCAAACATGTAATCATTTTTTATATTCCAGCTGTTAAATCAAAATAGATAATTTGTGATTAAATTTTCATATTATATGCTGACATTTATTGCATATATGTAATTGATACACAGTTTTTTTACTTGGCATTTTTATTTATATATATCACAAACGCAACCTCCGAATTATAGAATTTTAAGAATTATGACGAACTGTCAAATGAGATGAGAACTGTAGTGTGTCACCCATTCTCATCTCGCAAACCATAGTTTCATAATCCTAGTTACGAAACCAGATATGTGTCTATATATTGCTTAAAATGTAGTCAATTACTTTCTCTACATATTAAATAATAAACAAAGAAGCGATTAAACTCCATTGCGTATGTCGTATTCTCCAGATTTATTGCAGAATTCCGACGTATAGACCGAATATTATCCCCATCAATTACGAAATGATCTTCTGAACTCATTTTCTATGGAAATTTAAAAAATAAAATGAAAAAGCAAAAAGGTAATATGAAAAAGGTAATATGAAGTTATAATTTCAATCATAACTTACTCTCTAAATTTGGGAGGGTTTTGTGACCTATTTTTAAAGAAGTTTGTGTATCACCGATCTAACTTTAGTTAGAAATGTATGGGTGATGGATATGGTACTAACGTGCTCTTAACACGAACTTAACATTTTGCTCTAGTGATTGACTGAGATCGCACAGATATACATATAACCCCTGTACAAATAAATATGCAGTTACACTAAGAGTCTATTCACACCAAGCGCGAGTTGCGAATAAATTCCAAACACGAATTCGCAAATTCGATTCACACTAACCGCGAGTAATTTTATGTCATTCATGAATTATATATGTATAATGGCTGTAATAAAAAGTAAATCTCATTTAATTCGAAAAATAAAAATTTTAAGTCTCGCTTACATTTATTTGCGCAAGAAAACACACAGGAGTACAAGAAAATATTGGGTACATCCTTATTTGAAAAATAAAATTGATTGTTTTAATGGATGTTATAGGCGCGTAGTGTTAGAATTGGAAAAATATCCACATTTATATTATACGTATTTTCGGATGGATAAAGAAAAATTTATAGAAATTTTAAAGTATTTGGAATCATCTTTACGACCAAAAGCTACAAATTTTAGAGAATCAATCCAACCGAAAGAGAAACTAACTGTTACGTTAAGGTATGTAGATGTACATAAAGAATTCAATCATTACCTAATTCAACTGAAAATTTGTAGGTTTTTAGCATCGGGATGGACATTAAAAGACTTAGCAACACATTTCTTGTTGGGCCACTCAACTGTCCATAAAATTGTATTTCAAACCCTTGAAATTATCAAGAAGATTTTAATGCCGATTGCCATTCCAAATTTAAAAGAAAATCGTTGGATCGAAATTAGAAAGCAATTTTTAAAAAAATGGAATTTCCCCAACTGCTTAGGCGCGTTAGACGGTAAGCATATAGATTCTTTTGCTTTTAAAAAGTCAGGAAGCCAATATTTTAATTATAAGAAGCGATTCTCTATGGTGTTAATGGCATTGGTTGATGCTGATTATCGCTTTTTAATGGTTGACATTGGGGGATATGGAAGTATGTCGGGCTCGACAATATTCGCTCAATCGTCATTTGGAAAATTATGGCTCCATAATAATTCAAAGCTAAATCTACCACCTTACGCAATTGTAAATTAATTGTGACGGCCTGTCGAATGCCTCGAGATCAAACAAATTTTAATGTTAATATTCAAATACCCACGAATGAAGCGATTCTTAATCGACACTTTACAGCTTTCGAAATACGGGAACATTTTTCAGAATGGTGCTCAAATGCCGGCCAAGTTTCATGGCAAAATAAAATAATACAATAAATTAATTGTTGATTGAATTTTAAATAAAACAGCCTTTTTTTAAATATAAAATGAAATTTTTTATTTATTTATTTTATTTCAACGTAATCAAAAATAAATCTCAAAATAATAAAATGATTCATCAAAATCTATGAAAATAATTCACTATAAAAAATTATGTACATAATATGCACTCGTATGTAAATATAGGTTCATACATACTATTACACAGTAATTTACATAGTACACACTATTTACGTAGTATTTACCGAATACATAATAGAATTCCATTATCACAATTCAATTATCACACTTCGATTATCGGTTACAAATAGGTTTAATAATACACCTCGCTAGATTCGAATTCAATTTGGTGGTGCAATTCTAATATTTTAAATTCAATAAATGAGTGATTCAAGGGTTGATACTCGTAGTCGCTCAAATCTAGCAACTAAACTGTCGAGAAATAATTTAGACTCTGATACTGGTTCAGACTGTTTATCATCCAAGTTTTGTATTGCTTGCAGAATCACATCCTCCACATTACCTTTCTGTTTATTGCCTTTTGATATTTCGATTTCCTCTACAGTTCCTACTTCGTTTTCCTCTGCAGCTCCAGTTTCTATTGATTCAATTTCATAATTTGAAATGGTGCTGAAGGGTTTGAGATTCAACACGAATTATTTAGCTTATGTTAGTTATTATGATATGTATTTAATAAATAACTCGGCTCATCTAAACACGGCAATAAGAATTGCATTGCATCAAAATGCACCCATTTAATTTTTTTTCCGCACAACTGCCACTTGGAGTATTTTTTTCTAATCGTACGTAGTGAAAAAAAGTATCTTTCATATTGTTCCATTTACTTTTGCATTGTAAAACTACGAGCATAGATACAAACAAATATTTGTTATCACAAACTTGAAATATAAATGCAATTACTTACCTGGATAATTTAGTAAATGTGATATTTAATCCCATATATTTTTTTTAGTACGGTTGCTGTATTCGACATCTTTTTTATTAAATAAGCACGAATGCGCGCGCGCTCACCTCATTGATTAATTTCTCCTCGAAATCAATTTTAGCCTATGTAGCCATATTAATAATGGCCCGTATTCCGGGTTTTCAAAATTTTATGTTATTGACTTATGTTATAATTTTTAAAAACGAGGTAACATAACATGTTTTTCAATTTGGTATTCTAACCATGTTATGTTATTTTAACTTTTAGTGTAACATGCTCTTGTACAATTGAATAAATAAATCTAGTACATTTTTTTTGCCTTGTGTTTCTATACGTAGTTGTCAAAAATATTTACACATAGAAACAAAATGTCATCAATTAAAGGTCGGTACAGAATTTTTTTGGTTATTTATAGTTTTCAATGTAATTTTGTGTAATTTAAACTTATTTAATTTTAGGAAAAGTTACACGCCAATCTAAAACAACTCGCGAGCAATATGATTTATACGTGGCATTTATGGAGAATCATCACGAGTTGTGTGCGAAGAAAGATTCGGATGATTTAGTGCAAGAATTATGGACTGAATTGGTTAATTTATTAAATGCAGCCGTAGGGGCTACAAAAAATAAAAACCAATGGAAAAAGGTTTAGTATACAATAGTATAAATTAAAAATATTGATGTATATTTATAAGACAACTTTTACCTTTAGATTTTTGAAAACTGGCGTAATGCTGTGCGGCATAAAAAAAGAAAAATTATAGTTAGTTTAACCAAACTGGTGGCGGGGAATCAAGCCAATTGAAATTGAGCGATTTGGAAGAGCGTGCACTTACTGCCTAGAGGGTGATTGTGTTCGAAGGTGCTATAACAATAGAAGCGGGGTTTGGTTCAACTTCCGCTGTTGAACAACTATCCCCAGAACCGGAATATCACCTACTCGTGCGGTACCTAGGGCTCCACCGAAAGTGTCCCGAAAAAGGAATCAGGATAAAGGTATGAAATAATCATGCATGATTACTTTTAATTCTAACCTCAATTTTATAGAAGACTTCGAAAATAAATTTTTGGACCTCAAACAACAAAAATAGACGTAATGAGGACACGAGATAGCGGAGTCTCAATAACGCCGCTGACGTCTTTATAGAAATGAGGGGAAAATAAGAAACCATTTTATGTGGTTTGATAAAAATTGTGACAGTATTTTTACAGTGAATTATTAATTTTAGTTGTATTTTTTATTTAATTTATGAAACATATATGTACTTTATTTTATTGAAATAAAAAAAATATTAATGAAAATATTTGTTGATATACGTTTTCCGTAATCTGCAACTTAAATTATACCAAGTTCCATTTTGTTCCATTTCATTCATGACACCTATTATATTATTTTCAGGGTTTATTTCTTCTTCGGGTACATCATTGTCTTCTGAGACTTCACCTGCATCCATTTCATCGTCCAAACTCGGATCCAAACATAAATTATGTAGCACAAATACTGCATATATAACGGGTGATTTTTTAAGAGCTTGAGAACTTTTTTTTAAAAAAAAACGCATAAAATTTGCAAAATCTCATCGGTTCTTTATTTGAAACGTTAGATTGGTCCATGACATTTACTTTTTGAAGATAATTTCATTTAAATGTTGACCGCGGCTGCGTCTTAGGTGGTCCATTCGGAAAGTCCAATTTTGGGCAACTTTTTCGAGCATTTCGGCCGGAATAGCCCGAATTTCTTCGGAAATGTTGTCTTCCAAAACTGGAATAGTTGCTGGCTTATTTCTGTAGACTTTAGACTTGACGTAGCCCCACAAAAAATAGTCTAAAGGCGTCAAATCGCATGATCTTGGTGGCCAACTTACCGGGCCATTTCTTGAGATGAATTGTTCTCCGAAGTTTTCCCTCAAAATGGCCATAGAATCGCGAGCTGTGTGGCATGTAGCGCCATCTTGTTGAAACCACATGTCAACTAAGTTCAGTTCTTCCATTTTTGGCAACAAAAAGTTTGTTAGCATCGAACGATAGCGATCGCCATTCACCGTAACGTTGCGTCCAACAGCATCTTTGAAAAAATACGGTCCAATGATTCCACCAGCGTACAAACCACACCAAACAGTGCATTTTTCGGGATGCATGGGCAGTTCTTGAACGGCTTCTGGTTGCTCTTCACTCCAAATGCGGCAATTTTGCTTATTTACGTAGCCATTCAACCAGAAATGAGCCTCATCGCTGAACAAAATTTGTCGATAAAAAAGCGGATTTTCTGCCAACTTTTCTAGGGCCCATTCACTGAAAATTCGACGTTGTGGCAGATCGTTCGGCTTCAGTTCTTGCAGGAGCTGTATTTTATACGGTTTTACACCAAGATCTTTGCGTAAAATCTTCCATGTCGTCGAATAACACAAACCCAATTGCTGCGAACGGCGACGAATCGACATTTCACGGTCTTCAGCAACACTCTCAGAAACAGACGCAATATTCTCTTCTGTACGCACTGTACGCATTCGTGTGGTTGGTTTAATGTCCAATAAAGTAAACTGAGTGCGAAACTTGGTCACAATCGCATTAATTGTTTGCTCACTTGGTCGATTATGTAGACCATAAATCGGACGTAAATCGCGAAACACTTTTCGAACCGAACACTGATTTTTGTAATATAATTCAATTATTTGCAAGCGTTGCTCGTTAGTAAGTCTATTCATTATGAAATGTCAAAGCATACTGAGCATCTTTCTCTTTGACACCTTGTCTGAAATCCCGCGTGATCTGTCAAATACTAATGCATGAAAATCCTAACCACAAAAAAATCACCCTTTAATTTTACATGCAACCGTTGGGTGGTAATGTAATGTACGATGCCGTAGTAGGCATCGGAACCTCGTTTTCATGAGGCCAAAACATTTCTCGACAATGTTCCTCGCCCTTATAAATTTCTCGTTGTATCGAAATTCCCTGCTTCCATTTTCCGGATTATTGCAAGGAACAAGCAACCAAGGTTCCAGTGGAAACCCGGATCACCCAATAGGATATTTGTTTGGTTAGAAATATTTGAGAAATTATCGATAAAATATTTCCGTAGTTGCGCTGTCATCCAGATTGCCGAGTCGTGTACCGAACCTGGAAACCGCGCATTTGCATAATAAATACGCATTTTGGAATCGCAACAAACAACTACATTTATACTGTGGTATCCCTTCCTGTTGCGAAATAAATTCCCACGAAAAAATTCGCTATCCTCAGGCGGTGCAATTATTGCAACGTGGCATCCATCAATCGCTCCAAGCACTCCAGTCATCTCAAATTTTCTCGCAAAGCCCAATTTTGTTTCCGCTTGATGAAGAACATCCTGTGGGAACTTTATGACATCATCTAATAAATAAGTGCATATTAGACTTGTGAGTTCTTTTATACATCGCGATACGCTTGGCTGCGATACGGCTAGATTATGGCAACTTCCAGCTGCTACTTGATATGACCCATGGAGATAGAAATGTAGAGCACACAGTAATATAATTCTGAAGGGGATTGTTGATTGCCGTGACATGGGCTCCAATTTTAGTATTAAAAATTCCACTGTTCGCTTACTAAGCCTAATAGCCTAAACAATTTCTTGAATCGGAATGAGGGCAATGCATAAGGATCACTTTCATCTCGAAGCATCCATAGATTGGCACGGTGTTGAATTCTAAAAATTAAAATTCTACGAGGGTGGCCTTTTATATTTCGGGATTGGACAACTCTAGTGTTGCAATCTGGCAACTGACAGCTCTATCGTAAAGTTTGACATTTTTGAGATTATACGTATTCAGAACGTTTTGACATTCGAGCGCTATTTGTGTTGTTTACAGTACTCATTAACTCAACATCTCGGCGAAAAAAGGGAATTGTCTCGTCATGTACCTATCGTGAGATTGAGACAACCATAGGCATTAGTGAGACCAGCATACATTCAATATTGCATAAACATTTGAATGCCAAAAAAATTTGTTCGCGTTGGATCCCACACAATTTGTCAATCGCTCAAAAAAAGGCTCGTGTCGATTGGTCGAAAGAAAAGCTCAAAAAATACGATCGCGGTGCTTCAAAACACGTCTACCACATAGTGACAGGTGATGAATCGTGGATTTACGCGTATGAGCCCGAAAGTAAACAGCAGTCGACTGTATGGGTGTTTCAAGATGAGCCTAATCCAACAAAAGTTGTTCACGCACGAAGCACTTGCAAGCAAATGATCGCCTGTTTTTTCGGAAAAAATGGACATGTCGCAACCGTACCACTAAAACAACGCGCAACAGTCAATTCTGAGTGGTACACAACCATTTGTTTGCCAGTTATCTTCCAAGAAATCAGGAAAACCAACTATGCCGAAGACGGATCACTCTTCACCACGACAATGCGAGCTCTCACACATCGGCTCAAATAACTGCATTTTTGAGCACTCAAAACATCGATTTGATGAGTCATCCGCCGTATAGTCCTGACTTGTCACCAAATGACTTCTTTTTATTCCCGTACGTAAAAAACAAACTGAGAGGTCAACGTTTTTCGATACCTGAAGAAGCGGTTGCTGCGTTCAGAATGCATGTTTTGGAGATACCTCAATCAGAGTGGAAAAAGTGCTTCGACAATTGATTCAAACGCATGCAAAAGTGTATAGATCTTCATGGGGAATATTTTGAAAAACAATAAAGCGATTTTCGATGGTTAATATTTGTTTTTGTTCTCTAATCCCGAAATATAAAAGGCAGCCCTCGTATCATCCTAAATAAATCAGGAATGTATTTACGTACCTGGCACGTCTTTCGTTTCGTTCTCTGGTATACCGTAGAATATATGACATTTAATAATTTTGGCGAATTATTTTAATTATTTGCCTGTTTTAAAAAATATGATTCTATCACAGAATTTGGCGAATTGGATTTCATTTTTGTCTATAACATTTCATAAAAGTACCTAATTTATTGCTTTTATGTTATATCAAAATAACATAGAAAATAACATAAAATTATAAAATTGAAATAGACCGGAATACCAAAATAGCAATTTTCATTTTATATAACATAATAACATGATAAAATTTTGTCGCCGGAATAGGGGCCAATATCTTTATACAATATATATATAAAACGGTATTTCACGTTTTTCTTCATATTTTGTATTTTCTTCGCATTTTTTTAATATTATTTAATTTGTTGGCGCACACAAAAATCTAGCGACAGACTGACAGCGTAGATAACTCAAAGTAATTTTGAGGTTATGAAAAAATACTAGTACGAACATTAATATTCGTACGAATAAAAATTTTGTGGAATGCGAGTGGAACGTATTTTTTCTTTTGCGAATTTTCTTGTAATGTCACATTACATACGAATTTTCGGATTTTATTTTATTTTTATATTGGTTTAAGGAAAATTTGATTTAATTTGATTTAAATTGTTATTTAAATTTGATTGATAGATAAAACGTATATAAATAATTCTATTTTATGTCATAATTATCTAAAAAAAATTACTCGCAATTCGCTATTCGCGTTCGGTGTGAATAGACTCTAATGGTTTTTTTCAATATAGGGGTCATGTTTAAGTGAGAGGCAATATTATGCTCACCTCGTTTCAATTATTTTATTATCGTACGATTATCTTTTTGGTATAGCTTTAGCATTTTGGAAACCTTTGCTCTAAGTACATACTATCCAGTGGGGTATACTATACAGGGTATTTTGAGCAGTACATTTTGTGCTTGGACTTAAAAATACTTCTGTTTTAAATACCCAACACAATTCGATTTTTTTGTGACTATTTTAATTGGTAAGAACCTGTTTTTTATGTTGCCCAATTTTTTTGTTGTTAAATGAGTACTAATTTCCAGTTTACTCATAAAGCGTATTGCATTGGTGAAACTGGATTAGGATTTATTTTTGGATTTATAATTTTCTAAATCAACAGCGGAACAATGGATTTAGTTTTTGGCTTCGAACTTTGTAAGTAAAAATGTTTTTTCCTATATATATTTGCATATTTCGTGATTTTATTAATATTTTAATCTTATTTTATAAACATAATAATATTAATTAAATATTTTAGTACAAACCTTTAGTACTAAAAACTGGATTGGATTTAGATGAATCCATTTGGGTTAACTTTTAATGCGATTGTTGTTGTAAATGACCAATGCAATACGCTAATAACTGCTAATAAAACATACCGTTTTTCAATAGTAAACCAGAGGGTTCCGCGTGGGTTGATAGGAATACAAGAGCGGTGAGTTATTAGATATACAGTATTGTGCGAATTAAAGCGAACACGGGAAATTATTGAGACAAATTATTTATTATTATTTTTTTTTTATTGAAATGAATATTAATAATATATGTGTCCACCTTTGGCCTTAATGACATCGTACACACGGTTAGGCATTGCATTAATTAAATTTTGACAATTTTCTGTTGTTTGTGGATCCGGGAACCAAACCTCGATAACAGTTTCCACCCCCTTTTTTTATTGTTGTACAGTCTTGTTTCCGACTCTAACCTTACATATGCACCATAAATTATCTATCAGATTACATATAGAGAGAGTGAACATGCTAATTGACTAACTCAGGACTAGAGAAAAGTTTTGTTCTCGGACGAAATGCGTTTTGTCGTGCAGGGACAGCGTTCACGGTCTGTACAAAAATGTGCAGGGGAAAAATTGACTGCAAAACATTTCGAACAAACAGTCAAAAATCCACCAAAAAGATGTTTTGGGAATGTTTTTCGTATAAGGGTACACAATCTATCTCCCGTGGAAGGCATGATGAACGGCTTGAAGTATAAAGCTATGCTGGTGCGGAAATTACACCGTAATTAGAAAAAAGTCGATGTTAGCGAAAATTTTATTTTTCAACATGATTCATCGCCATGCCATAAATCAAAGTTGGTACCAAGTTACCTTAAACAGAAGAATATTTAATTCCTCGATTGGGCTGACAATTTAACGGGCTTGAATCCGATAGACAATTTATGGGCCATTTGTAAGGTTAGAGTTCGGAAACAAGGCTGTACAACAGTAAAAAAAATGGAGGAAGCTGTTATCGAGGTTTGGTTCCCGGATCCACAAATAACAAGAAATTGTCAAAATTTAATTAATGCAATGCCTAACCATGTGTAAGATGTCATTAAGGCCAAAGGTGGACACATATATTATTAATATTCATTTCAATAAAAAAAATTAATAATAAATAATTTGTCTCAATAATTTCCCGTGTTCGCATTAATTCGCACAATACTGTAAATGACAAATCTAGTTTTAATTGATTGCTATACCGTGTATCCATTTTATACCATTACACATAGGGTCTCGCATGTGTTTTTTGTTGTTGTAAGAAAAACAAAGCACCATAAATTACGTAATTTGGATTTAAGCATTTGTTACATAATGTTGACATGCCCAATTCGGTAACATTGGAAAAGAGAGCGAATACAACCTGGCCGCGTGGTAGAGCGGTTGAACTTACGTCGTACGACACTACGGATTTTGATTCACGACCTTCATTATTCGACCCTGACTATGCAACCTTCGTTAGTGTCGTGTGCTACTTATAAATTATTTCAATAGAAAAAAAACAAAATATATATAAATTAGTGAAATTGTCTTGCTAATAAGAAATTTTATTTTCTTATTTGAAAATTAAGATTATTATTTTTTTCTTCCATTCAAGTCGTTTTTCCATTAACTTTCCTCTATTCTTTCGCAACAAGCCAGACAAACAAAGAGATCCTAAATTGAAAAAAACTATATCTCAACTCCACCTCATAGAAAAATTCTAGCCCGACCAACGAATAGCTCCTGACTTTGAAGGACTATATCTCAACTCAACCGCATAGGCAAATTCTGAAAAAAACTCTGAAATTACTTTAAAACTTCCATCATCACCAGACATAAGCCCCTAGTCCCACCAACGAATATTTGCTGAGTTTGAAGAAGTATTCTCTAATTCTCAATGGACTATATCTCGAATATTATAAAACATACAAAAATTCTCAAAAAATTATTTCAAATACGTTAAATCTTCCTCTTTCACCCGATGTAACCCACTAGTCAGGCCAACGAATACTTTCTGAGTTCAATGGACTATATCTCGAATACTAAACATACAAAAGTTCTCAAAAAATTATTTCAAGTACGTTAAATGCTACTCTTTCACCCGATGTAACCCACTAGTCCGGCCAACGAATACTTTCTGAGTTCAATGGACTACATCTCGAATACTAAACATACAAAAATTCTCAAAAAATTATTTCAAATACGTTAAATGTTCTTCTTTCACCTGATGTAACATTCTAGTCCGGCCATTTAATATCTGGTGTTTTTCATGGACTATATGGCAATTCCATTCCATAGAAAAATTCTAACATAATCTCAAAATTACTTTGAATCACCAGACTAAAGCTATTAGTTCGATCATAAAATAAATCACGTACAATTTCTTAAAAACATAATCGGGGATTGGTAAATAATTAATATAATTTTTTTGTCTTATCTTAGCCCCGAAAATTTTTCTGTTTCCATATTATCATGAAAAAACAACATTTTTACTCTCAGCCCCGAAAAAGTTTGTGCCGTGATATTTTTCGATGTCATGACAGTAAATATTTTCTGGGCTAAGAGTAAAAATGTCGAACTTTTCGGGGCTGATAGTCAAAAATGTCATGATATGTGGAGATTTTTTGGGCTGAGAGTAAAAAAATGTCACGATAGCAACAATTAGTGTTGTCATCGCATTTGTCGGGGATGGAATTTAGGCTATCTTCACATACATGGTTATGGTCCACTACAGAAATTTATCGTCTTCGGCATGAGTACTGTCAAATTATTGGTGCTAAGTTAACCTAAAAAAATCAAGTCTTTTTTTACAATCACCGTACTATAAAATGAAATAATTAATCATGAAAGTGCAGCTGTGACAATCCAGGAAGTGTCTATTCTTTTGTCAAAAGCACGAATGAAAAAGGGATAGCATTCCATTGAAAAATTGGAACAATTGCATGATTTGTGGAAAAATCTTCTAAAGAATGAAAATAAACCTTCTAAACTTAACCGTGAAAGCAAAATAACCTTTAATAGTAAACTAGATGATATTTTCGATACCGCACACACTAATGGCTCGTCCATGATGACCAGTGAAGACGATAAGCGATTCCTCTTGTGACCGCGTGAGAAAGGGAGTTCCGGATATTTGGCTGGAGCCAGTCGATGTGAAATTGAAAAAGAAAAACGGAAATCGGAACGTATGAAGGCAGATAAAAATCGTAAATGAAGATATCTTGAAGAAAAAGTAAATCAATGCCAATAGACTCACAAGCATTATTTTCGTCATTGGAGAGTGACAGCGAAAGGATATACTTATATAAGTCCACGACTTTGGACATTCTATTGATGAACTCGTTTTGAATCGAACAACACTGAGGCGTCTTCGTAAAGCAAATAGAGTAGAAATAGCTGAATCAGTTAAATCGACTTTCAAGTTTACAACAGGCGAAGTACATTGGGATGGAAAATTACTTCCGGAGTTGTCTGGATCAGAGACCGTGGATCATTTACCGGTGATTGTTTCCCATATAGATGGAGAACAGTTACTGGGCGTTCCCAATATATCAAGATTAACTGGTTTGGAAATGGCGGAGGCTGTTTTATAAAGATTATTCGATTAGAGAGCAGCTGACGGTGTCGTGGTGGCTTGCTTCGATACAACATATTCAAATACAGGAAGATAATATGGAGCAGCTATTATTTTAGAGCAGAAACTCGATTGAAGCTTATTATGTCTTTCTTATCGACATCTCGACAGATTTTGTTACACCAAACACTGGTGATTTTTTAAAACGGTTCTAGATTTCTACAGATTTACTTTAACAAAATCCATATATGTGGCCTCAGGATGATAATTTCAAGAACGGAATGAAAATTTTCAGTCAAATAAAAGTCGTAAATGGCAGATTGCAAACTTGTGATGTTTCTACTGTGTTTCTATCATCAAATAATTTTTTTTTCGATTGTAGAACGAAAATAAGTGAAATAGATATTGTTTTCATAGTAGGCTGTGTTAGCTCTAAAGAAGAAATAATTGATAATTGAAACAGAAGTCAAATTAATTCTAGCTGAAAGAGACGAAGACTTCGATAAAATCTCGCAAAATGTGATGTTAGAAGCACAGTATCGAAAAGAAGTCAAGACTTCCTTTAATTAGAAGCAAAATTATATTTTTGAGAGGTGTTATTTTACCGCGTTCAAATCTGGGTATTTTTTCGAAAAAGATTCTGTTCCGTTTGGCACAATGTATATATATTAATTGAAAATGAACCATTGTGCTCGCCATAAGCTATAGGAGGCAAAGGTCTAATGATCTTACCACACTTTCTCAATTAACTAATTACGTATGTATATATAAATATGTAAATTATTTTGATAAAGTGGGTAATAAAAGCACAAAAAATATTACAATTTTCTTGAAAATTATAAAATTTAAACATGTCCCTGCTTAGAATTTGTGATTTAACTTATTTTTCAACATGAATATTTAGAACAAAACTTACACCATCTAACTATGGGCAGTTAACGTTTGGATATCGTAAATACATATATTGTAACGAAATTCACGAACTTCTATGAATTTAACGACGAAGTATGTTAGACGGTCTAAGGTAGGTTGGTACATGCATTTAAATAAGTGAAGGTATTTGGTATTTTTTGAAAATTATTTTCAATAATTACGTTAGTAATTTGGTTAATATAAAACATATAAAAAAGAAACCACAATTAAACTGACGAAAATTTATGTGAATCATCTTTTATTTATGTTTTCTTCTATTCTGCTATTTTTATTATGAAAACGGGATGAAAAATACGCGAAATAGTTTTAAATTTTTAAAATTTTTTAAAACGAATGACTTAGAAATTAATAAAGAATTGAAGAAAAAAGAAATAGAAGATGCACTAGGTGTCGAAACCATTATGAATATAAATAATTAACAAAAAATTTAGTTATGCGTTCTAATTAAAGGCTGTATTTACTTACCGATTGATTCGGAATTACCAAAAACTGTGGAAAAGTTTGATTCAGAAACAAACGTATTACTTAACGCAGCTGACTGATTTGTAACTCCTGCAAAATATAATAAAATACTTATTTTTAAAAATAAATTTATATTACACCCCACTAACAAAAATCAAATTGTGTTCGATTTTGCTTGAAGGAAAAAGTTATGAAACAGAAAGGAATTTTTAATTTTGCTTTAATTTATTTTTAATATACCAACAGTAAAACAGACATTTTTATTCATTACATCATTATATTTTTTCTTGCTGTTTAGAGGATCAATGTTTTGAAAATAAATTTTTATTTTTCCAATGAATGTATGTGATATATAATATGGGTCCCATACGAAACGACACATTTCACAACAGCTGATATTTTGAGGCCAATAATGAACCCGGATCTAAATGTAAATTCGATCGAATACGTATGGGACATTCTAAAACGCCGTATTAGAGCTAGAAATCCCGCACCCAGATTCGATAGCAGAGCTGAGTGTTGTAGCGCAAGAAGAGTGGAATCTCATTCCGCAAGAAATGACACAAAGCATTCTACTTAGTATGCTCAGAAGAATGGAAGCTGTAATAAGGGCATGAAGGAAATCTCAACGCATTACTAAATTAATCAAACTAAATTGTGATAAAGCTAATTCTAAAAATTCTAATGCTAAATTGTAATAAAGCGGTCCTGTGTCCAACAGCAGGTCAAACAACCAGTTAGTCATGGTTTGGTCAGCGATATCATCAGAAGAACTCGTCCCTTTTTATTATGGCGGGATTGAAATTAAACGGGATAATGACCGAGAATCAATATTTAAATGTTCTGCAATCACAACTGGTACCGACTATGATTGAAAAATTCAATGGGGACGGAGTTTTTATGCATGACAAGGCTCACGGCAAAAAAGTCACTGGATATTTAGGACCAACGGCATCCAAATCCTTGATTGATCAGCGAATAGCCCAGATATGATCAGAAAATATCTGGGCTATTCTTAAAGAAAAAGTAGCAGAAAAGTGCCCACCCACCAAATCAGAACTGATCGAAGCCTCACCAAAGCCAAAAATGCAATAAGTTGAATGCGATACAATTATTAAAAAATGTCAAAGGAATGTTCTCCAAGTATTAATAAATATAGTTATCATAAAATTTTTTAATTTTTATTTCGAAAATTTACTTTTTAAAGCAATAATCTTCTAAATATATAAATGTGATAATAATTTGGCCACATCTGTATACTTGCAAAACTATGTTTTCTCATATGACAATGATCAAAAATCAATATCGTAATCGATTAAGTGATCTAACAACTTAGAAATTTATTAGGGCTTTCCACTACCGCCATTGAAATTGATTTTGATATTTTGGCTAATAAATAAGTTGCATTATACGCATTGAAATATACTTATTTTAAAACTATACTTTTTTAATATCTCAATTGTACAAAATGCTAGCAATAGTTTCATGAATTTGAAATAAACGGCCACAAAATAATCACTATTTCCATGACAACATAATAATATGGTTTTTCTTTCTATATTTCAACGTTTATCTAACATTTCATTTAGTGTTTTACTAACTCAATTGTGCGGGTAGGGCCAAAGTACCATGTGAAAAATTTATTTTTGTACGTGTTTTCAACCAACTTACACATTTGTGAATTCCTTTTTAACTTATTTTCGTCCGAAAAAAAAACACTATATCACACAATTGTGTTGGTTTTACTTCAAATCAAGCGAAATTTTTTATCAACAACGCCATTACATACTATGGTTTTTTACTCACACATTTGTGTGGGTTGGACTAAAATTGAGCCAATTTTTTTGTTTTCTTGGTTGAAAAAGGGATATAAACCCAATACGAAAATCGATCAAAGAGAATTGAAATTGAAATTGTTTTATTCCTTTTTCTTTTTGTTGCTTGTGCTTAAGTAGTAGTAACAGACTTGCGTGTCATATTTTTTGGGTATCACTGATTTAGACAACCTATTAATGGGATTATTTTCTCCATAGTTTGTAGAATGATGTTCAAGTGCTAAAAACTCATGGTTTCGAAATGTTCTACATGGTACATGAATTGATATGTTTCCAAGATGTAAGCTTAATCAATGTGACCAAACAAAACGTTACCAATAAAAGCCGCGCTGAGGAGAAGTAGTTTAATTTCAAGCGTATATTTTTTCCGTGCATCTTGTTGAGTACGAATGGTAAATTTTGGTCATAATCCCAGCCACTTTTCTTTAACAAAAAAAAAAATCAGAATGATGACCACTAATCACAATAAAAATCTCAAGCCTATCCGTATGTTGAGATTGGCGCTAGGAATATATGTGTATGGCCCAGTATATTAGTTTTTTTTTGTTTTGTTAATGGTTCCCAGGATTCGTAAGTTCCGGGAACCAATCCAGTTGGTATCGACTTGCCATAATGGTTGTTGCTTTGCAAAGTTAATCCGTATGTTGAGATTGGCACAATAGGCTCTTATTTGCATGGCCCATATAACAAATGTTAATTTATGGTTATCAGGAACCACCAGTTCGGAAAACCGAACTAAGCGGTATCGACATTTAATGACGACCACTATTTAATAAAAGTCCGTATGTTTAGATTGGTGCTATAAGGATAGGAAAATTATGAAGTTTTAAATTTTTAGTTTGATTTGGTTACTACATATTACTAAAGGATTGTATAAATTATATTTTGTAATGTACAATTGTCTGAAGTTTTCTGAGATACGCATTCACATTGTATCTACTAAGAAATATTTCTTTTTGCAAAATTCGGCTTTTTCCATCAACATATAGTTTCCTTCAAGAATGATACGTTCATTTCAACGTTTATCTAACATTTCGATTTGGCCTCAAAATACGCATATATATTGCATAAAATTAGGCGAATTAAACCAAAGAGTATCTAATATTATAAAGAAACAAAGGAAACATTGGAAAACAAAGGAAAACATTTTCTATCAATAGTCACGAGTATGATAATATTCGATACAATAAAAAAAAATAAAAAATGTTGTGTGAATGTATAACCATTTAAATTACATAACCCACACATTTTTTGATGATAATTTTTCCTCTGTTTCGCTACTCTTTACATTACATACTCTATGATTAAACTCAGGATTTCATCAATCAATTATATATTGAGTCTACAAATAAATTTCCGATCTTTTTTACTGAAATAAAAGAGATTAGATTTTGTAGAGAATGAAAGAATGTTTTATTCAAAGTATGCTCCTTCGGAAGCTATAACCTTCGACCATCGTTCAGGCAATAAACGGATTCCTCGAAGGAAGAATTCTGGTGGTTTCGAGGCGATCCAGTCATTGACCCATTTTTTGACGTTTTCATATGAAGTGAAGTGCTGCTGTGACAGGGCTGATTGCATCGACCGAAACAAGTGGTAATCAGAGGGAGCAATGTCTGTTGAATACAGCGGGTGGGGTAGAATTTCCCAGTTCTACCTGTCCAAGTAATTTTTGACAGATATAGCAACATGTGGCCTAGTGTTGTCATGTTGCAAAATAATCATATTGTGCCTTTTTGTCCCATTCCGGTCGTTTTTCAGCTAGAGCTTGCTTTAAAGACATCAGTTGTCGTCGATAAACTTGTGCCGTAATGGTTTCACGCTCTTTCAGCAGCTCATAATAGACGACATCCTTCATATCCCACCAAATACAAAGCAGCGCCTTCGAACCATGGATATTTGCTTTTGGCGTCGACGGGCCTGGTTCACCTGGCGTGACCCACGCTGGTTTGCGCTTTGGATTGTCATAATGGATCCATTTTTCGTCCCCAGTGATGATCCGATGCAAAAACCCCTTCCTTTGTTGTCGTTGAAGCAATAATTCGCACTTGGTTTTCCGACGTTCCATGTCCCTTTCTTGCATGTATACGTGGCGAAACACATTGTTGGGTAATATTCAACTCTTCTGCCAAAGGTTTTTCAGTCTGACAAGGGTCCACATCAAGCAATTCTTCCAATTCTGTATCTTCAAATTTTCTTGGTCTGCCTTCACGTTCTTTGTCTCTTACGTCAAAATCACCAACTTTGAATCGTTGAAACCACTCTTTGCATGTTGTTTACGATGGCGCATGTTCGCCGTAAACTTCCACAAGCAAACGATTTGTTTCCGCTGCACTTTTCTTAATGAAGTAAAACTTTAAATGTTGTTTTTTGGCACAAAATTCGACATCTTCAATTACATGAAAATAATTGTTGTTTACGCTTTGAACAAATATCACTAGTAATTATTCAAGCTTGACATCTAACCTCCAAAAAACATGTATTGCCCGATTGAATAATATGCAAGCAGTGATACTAAGTGCTAACGACACCTATCTAAAAGGGTCGGAAATTTATTTGTGCATCTAATACAATTTTAAGAATACTGGGTCACAAATGTGTTGATATAATATTATTACCTATCGAAAATTCAAACAATTTACATTTATGTTGTGTTTGATAATATTTTTTTAAGCAAATATTAAAAGTTCTTCTAAAAATTTAATTTAACCCATTGAGTGTCAAGAAGTGCGATCGCGCTCCTCAATACACTCAATACAGTGCGATCGCGTTTTTGCTCCCACATGAACTAATACGATTTATTTCATACTTGTCGATATATCACACAAAAATTTGTTCCATATTTTTACTACATACTCGGAAAATAAAATAAAATCGTTTTTGAAATACTTTTCGTAAATAAAATGCTTCCAAAAATGATATATATTTTTAAATTTCTATGCTCAGAGCAGCTTGGCAATTTAACTAGTTCTCTAAAAATCATGTTGGCACTCAAAGGGTTAATTTACGTAACATTTTTCAATTTAGCTAATTTTTTTCTCAATTTATACAATGTAATTGTTATTGTAAATTTAGAAATTTTACCAATGCAATGCATTATTGAATTAAGAAATAAAATTATTGTTGGTGAAATTTTTTGAATTACCGGGTTTCAAATGATGAAATAGTAAACATTTTGGCGGACATCAACATTCAATTTTTGTAGACACCTGCTGCCCTATTCCAGAATACGATACGAAAACTAATGTACATGATACATATTAGAATTTCCCAGTTCTGCCTGTCCAAGTAATTTTTGACAGATATAGCAACATGTGGCCTAGTGTTGTCATGTTGCAAAATAATCATATTGTGCCTTTTGTCCCATTCCGGTCGTTTTTCAGCTAGAGCTTGCTTTAAAGACATCAGTTGTCGTCGATAAACTTGTGCCGTAATGATTTCACGCTCTTTCAGCAGCTCATAATAGACGACATCCTTCATATCCCACCAAATACAAAGCAGCGCCTTCGAACCATGGATATTTGCTTTTGGCGTCGACGGGCCTGGTTCACCTGGCGTGACCCACGCTGGTTTGCGCTTTGGATTGTCATAATGGATCCATTTTTCGTCCCCAGTGATGATCCGATGCAAAAACCCCTTCCTTTGTTGTCGTTGTCCCTTTCTTGCATGTATACGTGGCGAAACACATTGTTGGGTAATATTCAACTCTTCTGCCAAAGGTTTTTCAGTCTGACAAGGGTCCACATCAAGCAATTCTTCCAATTCTGTATCTTCAAATTTTCTTGGTCTGCCTTCACGTTTTTTGTCTCTTACGTCAAAATCACCAACTTTGAATCGTTGAAACCACTCTTTGCATGTTGTTTACGATGGCGCATGTTCGCCGTAAACTTCCACAAGCAAACGATTTGTTTCCGCTGCACTTTTCTTAATGAAGTAAAACTTTCCGCAAATGTTGTTTTTTGGCACAAAATTCGACATCTTCAATTACATGAAAATAATTGTTGTTTACGCTTTGAACAAATATCACTAGTAATTATTCAAGCTTGACATCTAACCTCCAAAAAACATGTATTGCCCGATTGAATAATATGCAAGCAGTGATACTAAGTGCTAACGACACCTATCTAAAAGGGTCGGAAATTTATTTGTGCACCTAATACAATTTTAAGAATACTGGGTCACAAATGTGTTGATATAATATTATTACCTATCGAAAATTCAAACAATTTACATTTATGTTGTGTTTGATAATATTTTTTTAAGCAAATATTAAAAGTTCTTCTAAAAATTTAATTTAACCCTTTGAGTGTCAATAAGTGCGATCGCGCTCCTCAATACACTCAATACAGTGCGATCGCGTTTTTGCTCCCACATGAACTAATACGATTTATTTCATACTTGTCGATATATCACACAAAAATGTGTTCCATATTTTTACTACATACTCGGAAAATAAAATAAAATCGTTTTTGAAATACTTTTCGTAAATAAAATGCTTCCAAAAATGATATATATTTTTAAATTTCTATGCTCAGAGCAGCTTGGCAATTTAACTAGTTCTCTAAAAATCATGTTGGCACTCAAAGGGTTAATTTACGTAACATTTTTCAATTTAGCTAATTTTTTTCTCAATTTATACAATGTAATTGTTATTGTAAATTTAGAAATTTTACCAATGCAATGCAATACACCTTATTGAATTAAGAAATAAAATTATTGTTGGTGAAATTTTTTGAATTACCGGGTTTCAAATCATGAAATAGTAAACATTTTGGCGGACATCAACATTCAATTTTTGTAGACACCTGCTGCCCTATTCCAGAATACGATACGAAAACTAATGTACATGATACATATTCAATTTCAAATAAGAATCGTACAAATCTGATTCAATTCAAATATGAATTTTGTATTTTTGTTTTCGTGTCGTATTCAGGAGTAGGGTTCCTGCCTTTAAAATAAATGGTTTGGTGTTCATTAAATTTCTACACTATTCATAAATAGCAACACTACATAGTTCAAAAATTGATTTCGAAATATTTGTTTGTTGGTGTTTATTCTTTGTGCTGAAGCCGAAACACTCCCAACGTTTTTATAGTTCGCTTTTCATATACTTGCTTTGCGAAGTAGGCAAATCGAGGACGTACGGCTATAGTAATACGGCTATATAACGATGCATATCGCTACACGAAGTTTTTTTGCCATGTAGCATTCTTGCATCGTGTGTGTTATGACAATGTTGATGCCGTAACAAAACAAAACCAACACCAATGTTACATAGATTGAGATACATTACAATTCAGTGTACTTATGCAATTATCGACGTTTGTTTTGTGGTTGTTGTTATCTTTCTCAATTATAAACATCAGTATAGTCCTATTCAGATCTTAAAAAAAAAAAAATTTTAATTGTTCTGCGCAGCTTTCAGTGATGTAGAATAAAAATTTATAAACATTTTGATGGGTCGCATTTATCTTAGATAGTAAACCTAAATAAAATAATCAACAACCATTAAAAAGAATTATATTTCAGTTTTACTTTTAATACATAAAACATTAAAAATGATTATGTATTTATGTTATTACAACCTCATATTTCAAGTGAAAATTAATAGGTTTAAAAAAATTGCACGCCTTTTGGAAACAATGTCAACATTAATTTTGGTACGGACTAGGGAAAATGAATAACCAAATGTCATTCATATCGAAAAAAACCACAACAACATAAATTAGATTATTTAGAAATATAATACAAACTTAATTTTCAGTACAAATAGAAAAATATTTTAATTAAACACAATTTAATTTATAAACCCTAACCTTTGTGTTTTAATTGTATCCCAAAAATGTAAACAATAAATATGAATTATTATATTTAATACATCACTGTGTATCCGCCATATTATTTCTGTGCGTGAACTGTCAGAATTCCAGCGAGATTTGAATACTACTATACCTATATTTTGTTCTTCAATTATATATACCTAGTTACCTAACTGTTATGATATTCGCTTGTATTACTCTGTACTCTCAGTAATAATTAATTCTTGTGTTTGTAAGAATTATGCAATCTACAGATATGATTTTGATATTTTGTTTTCAGCCTTAATGGTAATTCATGCATCCAATCCACTGGTTAAATCACATCACTTTAAATAGTATGCATTATTATTATCTTCAATAATGTAAGCCCATAGGTCAATACTTTCACAACCCATACTACTAACACAAATAATAATTAAAGAGAGGTGGATCTTTCCTACAACCGCGATGTGTATGAAACAAACATTATTAATTTACATACCCTGTTATAATAGGGGTTTTGGAATTTATGATGGAAGAGATAAGATAGTTTAGCTATTTATTATGTAACTCTCTTTCATGCCAAAGTACAATTTCATAAACAATATTTTATATGTTAAATGTTCGTTTGTGTACGACACAAACGAAAAAGAAACGTATGCTACCCGTTTATTATATCAGTGCCTTCTATCAATGCCTTCTAAACTACTGGCCGCTTACACCAAATGATGACGACACGCTAAGTCGACGTTGTTGTTGCTTTCTCTAGTTGCTTTGTTAGTGTAAATATCTTACAATTATTATTGCGCAGTCTCGGTTTAGACTTAAATTGACGTCATGTGCGAAAAATGAGAGTAGTAAAAGGCCAGTAGTTTAGAAGGCATTGCTTCTATACAGTGCACCTAGAATACTACAGGCCACACTGCTTTAAAAATTTTGCTATATGACGTCAATTTATGTCGACGAGAGAGAACTCTTTGGGTATTATAGGCAGCACTAAAATTAAAAAGATTGTTTTGATTTTTTTTTGTGTTTGCTGTCATATTGATAAGAAAAAAATTGTAAACAAACAACAAGAAAAATATTTTAATAATATGTTTTAATATTTAATAAAAAGCTATTGGTAAAAGTATCAATTCATAATATTATTATAAAATTATGCATTCTAAATTATGTAAAATATGTAAACGCGTATAAAATGTGTACACATTTCGTATAATTTACGATAAGACATAACCTTACTTTTAGCACTCGTATAATTTTTTTTTTGTGTTTGTTTTCGTTTTTTCTTTTTATGAACATGACTGCCGTCTACAGTTCAAAGAATAAACTGTAGACATAAATTTAATGACATAGCAAGCAGGGTGCCCTGTAGTATTCTAGGTGCACTGCTACTATAGTACTGGCCTGTGACAACATTCATTTTTTGCTGATGACGACAACGTAAGTCGACAACCAGATGTCAGCATAATTAAGTAAAAATAATACACTTTGCCTCCTTATTACGACGGCAATAAATTTCAACTTTCAAATAAAAATCTGAATTATTATACAATAAATTAATAAATTATGAACAATTTTAGTGTAATTGATTTTTTTAATTCATAAATTGAATTTTATTGATTTTTTTAATTCATAAATTGAATTTTTTCGATCCACATTCAAGAAGTTAATGAGAATTTAAAGAAATGCGCCTATTTAGATAACGTAATACAAAGTTCTAGTGTATTCCACTACAAAAATATAAATAAAACCGTGAGAGCAGAGAATATTATGTGATCATTTTGTTTCTATTTTGTCATTTCATTTTTGTATTTTATCAATACCACTACAATAACAGGTCATTTCTTGTTATAATTTTGTGGGTATATGTAAATCCAAAAAGAAATGAGAATTCCATACAAAGCGAAAAAAAATTGCATGCCAACAAAAACACAATTTCATTATTTTTAATAAAAAGTTTGTATCGTTCAAGTTAAATTGAATAATACATTGCCAACAATAAATAGTGATAGCTTGTTATTGAATTATTTAAAAAAAAAAATTACTTTGAGAAAACTTTTCATTCAGTAATCTTCCAATTAAACCAGCAACTTCTTTTTACACCGTAACAACAAATAAAATAAAAACAAAAATACACGAGATTTTTTACTGCCGCTCTTGCTTGCTTTTTTATTTTTTAGTAAACCAAAATATGTTGAAGGTGATGGGTGTACATCTTCGCGCATGAACACAAAATGTTTTGTTTTTTTGTGTTGTTAAAATAAAACTTGATTTGTGATTAATAAGGTGTAATAAACCAATATGCATTTTAATTAATCATTACTAATCATAAGCCAAATGTGTGATTTAGTTGGTTATGCATTATAACTAAAAAAAAAAAAAAAAAATCCAATTTACAATAAATGTGGGCTTGTATAAAATTTAAAATGCCGTGACACTAAAGAGCAAAAATTAGGATACGGTTTATATGTCAATTTTTAAATTAACATCGAGAAATTTTTTAAATAAATATTCGATTAAAATACCGATTTTTTCTAAAATATATTTAATAAATTGATAGCGGTCAACTTGTATACAATTTATATTACTGACTATAGGAACAAAATACAGTACAGAAAAAAATAAGGCTTGTTTAGTTTAACGGCTCACACACTATACACAAACGAATATAACTGATATTTTTTTGTAACATACAAAATATTAAATCTACCCTTTAATCTAAAATTCATTACACAAATAAAATGTGTGAAATTAAGTTAGAACATCTCGTTTCATTAGTTAGAACATCTCGTTTCATTAGTTAGAACATCTCGTTTCATTATTTTTCTTCGGTAGTGTATGTCGTGAAACAAAACCAAAACAAATAATTTTAGTGCGAGAGCCAAGAGAAATTAGCCAAGTCGGGTAAACTTTTTTCGTGTTCATTTACATAAAACCCGGGTAACTTTTTGTTGTAATTCCGAATGAACTTGCTATAAAAATCTTATACGCGCACGTGTCATTGAAAAATTGTGTAGTTGCTTTATCAGTAAATTAGTAAATGAAAAGCTCCTCAGTAGGGAAATATGTTTATTAGAAATGTTTCTCAACATATCAATATTTATCGTGATCCTTCAGATAAATTATGTTTGTAGATAATAAAGCAAATTTATTGGGACAAATAAGATTTATTTTTTGGCCCATGTAATTTTTTACTTGCTCGCATGCCACCCGCGTTTTTGTTTGGATTTACCTATACCATCACATGTAATTTTTCTCTATAGAAAAATGGCTTTTTATTGTAGTGGTATTGATTTTATTGTTATTTTCATTTAGTGTCACATAATTAGTCGAAGCCGTACGGTACGATGCATTTTTTCTGTATTTTACATGATATCCGTACTTCTTTTCCTATTTTTATTGAATCTACGTACCAATTACAACAATTTTGAATTAGATGATATTACAAATCGACTTATGTTGGATAAAAATGATAAAAAAATGCCAAAATCTAAAATAAAAATGTACATGCATTAATAGAAAAAAACGAATATCCTTCGGCTTCAACAGTTTGTTCGAAACTAAACAAATTAACAAAATTACAAAACAACTGTGGCCCTATTCTGGTTTTCCCCGGGAATAGGGAATTGGGAATTAGTGACGTATTTCTAGCAGTTGGGAATTTTTTATTCCCCAAAGTGTATTCTGGCGTTTGGGAATTTTTTTTATTGGGAAAAAATAATTCCATTTTATAGCAGTTTTGACGTTAATTTTTCCCCATTATTTTTTTAGGGAATTGTAATTCATACATTTTTGAATTTTTAAACATTATTTTTTCTAATAAATTTATATTTAAAAATAAATTAAACTTTTAATAAGATCGCAACATGCGTTTTAGTTTATATAAACCAAAATAAAAAAATGTTCCCCCAAAAATTATTCCCAGTCTACCAGAATATACATTTGGGAACGGGAAATAAATATTTGGAAATTATTGCAATTTGTAATTACAGCAAAATATTTTCCCAATTCCCTGGGAAAGCCAGAATAGGGCCACTGGAGAGAGAAATAATATTTTTATTGTTTTGTAATTTTGTATGACGAAATTTATTTTGGTTTTATGAGAACGAGGCGGAGCCAAAAACTAGAAAAAACTGGAAAACGGAAATAAAAAATGAATAACCTTCTACTTCGATGTAATAATTGCAACTAAACATATTTTGTGATGTAATTTTCCTTTTTAAAATTTATCTGCCATCTAGTTGAACCGTCGACTTAGCGTGTCGTCATCAGTTGGTGTAAGCGGCCACTCGGCCAGTAGTTTAGAAGGCATTGATTATATCGATCGTTTGAAAATATCTGTTTCTTTTACGTACATATTTATATTAAATATAAATATGTACGTAAGAGAAAGAGTATTATGTATATAATTATATACTTGTATATATAATATATTGTCAAAAACTATAGAAATAAGACGTCCTATATTTAACAATAGTCATAAGAAAATACGTGGGTACGTATTTTTAGTCATTGGGTATTAGTCTGCAATATAGTTGAACGCTGAAAAATAACCAAATAAACGCATGTAATTTAAATTCTTACAAAAGTAAAACAATATAACTCAAAAAGTCAAAAACAAAGAAAAGTGCGTCAAAACATTTTTTGTTTTTTATTTTTTCGTTCCCGTTATTTTTCCTAAACATTAATTTTTACGGTTTTAATTTTTAGTTTATCTTATGCATTGCAATTCGATTCTTGTCGTATTAATAAATAATTCAAAGCAGTTTTCTGTTCGCGGAGACATATGAATTTGTATTAAGCTGGGTGTACGGTTTATGTAACGTATAAAAGACATTTTTGATCATATAATTTTTGATAATAAATTGTACGTTTTTATATTTTGTATTGCCAATTAACATAAACGCTTATAATACGTTTAATTAAACATTATTTTCGAGAAATATTTCCGTGTATTCTCGATCATATTTAATGATTTTATTATTTGTAAATCATACTATACGGTTTATACTAACGAATTATTTGTGGTGTCTTTCGTACCTGCCTATATTTTGTAGTGTCATTTTTAAAAAAAATTGGATTTTGATTATGTTATATGTGATTTCGAAATCATAAAAATATGAATACCATTTGTGGTATTCAATGTGCTATCCCTTCATGTAAAGCTTCTAGACGAAGCCACCCAGAAAGAAAATTTTTTGCATTCCCTAGAGACAAACATTTATTTAATGTCTGGATAGATAAGTACGGGTTGATTGAAAGTCGTTTGTCGGAGAGACTTCTTATATGTGAAAAACATTTTGATCCTACACTAATTGGAAAACGTAAACTAAAACGAAAATCGATCCCGGAATTCTATTTAAAATATCCCGATTTGAAGAGCACTTTTAAGATTCCAGAACGTTTTCAAAATATAAAACAATATGGAATTAAAGCAAAAGAGGATGGCCCTTGTTGTTCGCCATCGTGTAACAACTACTTTGTTCAAGTACTAAATTGTTTTTATTACAAAACTAAATATGATAAATCTTTAAATATTATTAGAAATTTGAAAAACAGATTAGGTATTAAAATTCTCAATGCGAAGTTATCTCGAATGGGTAAAATAAACTCTTTACCTGTACAAATAGATACACAAATTAAGCTCAGGAGCAAAAGAATTTGGCAAAATGATTTTGTATAAAAGATCTAAAGAATGGCCAATAGAACAAAAGAAAATTGCCCAACAAATATATTTTTAATCCCCCGCGTGTTATAATTTTCTAAGAGAAATTTTGAGATTTCAAATGCCGTTAAAATCTTTGCTATGTCGATGGACACTAGTAAAAAACCTCAAACCCGGTTTAAATGAATCCATTTTGTCCGGTTTAAGAAACAAAGTATCTGAAATGAATGACAGCTCAAAAAGGATAATTTTAATTTTCGACGAGGTTTCTTTTCGTAAGGAATTGGAATACGATCCAGTTTGTGACGTAGTCGGTGGCTTTAGTCAAATTAATCATGATAGATTCAATACAACCGCTAAATATTTAACTGTGTTCATGATCCGTGGCTTAATAAAACAATATAAATATATGGTTTCATATCATGCAACCGAGAGAAACATGGACGGAGCGTGCCTATCGGAAGTCCTTTTAAAACCCTAAAGGTTTTGCACGACATAGGGCTTGATGCAAAAGCTATCGTATGCGATCAAGGGCAAATGTTACAATCGCAAATGAATCGCAAATGTTACAGCACACTTGGAGTAACCGAGCATTCTCCTTACATAATGTTTAATAACAAACAAATTTACGCGTTATATGACCCACCACATTTAGTAAATTCCATTCGGAATAATTTGTTAACTGTTGACTTATTTACTTCAGCCGGAATCGCCAGCTGGGCGGTACTAAAACTTTATAATCTTGAAAAAAGTTCGGGTACTAAATTATGTTTAAAAACTAACGGCGCAACATATATATCCAAATTCATTTGAAAAAAATGCGAGTTAAATTAGCAACGCAAGCATTAAGTCGTACAGTAGCTGCGGGCATAAAAACTATGCATGAGTTCGGCGCTTTCTCCAATCCATGTAATCAACACGCACTCTCCACGGAAAATTTCGTCGAAAAAATTGATAAAATGTTTGATAATTTAAACAGTAAGAATCTCTATAATCAAAATCCTCAAAAGTGTGCTTTAAAGTTAACTAATCAAGTGCATTCTAATTTAGAAGCAATGTTGGAATATTTTAAAAATGTTAAGACCTGCGGTAAAAAAAATATATATTGTTTAATTGGCATTCGTCAAACAATAAGGGCGATTTTATCACTTTCATCACATTTAAATGATAAATGGAATATGGAATATATTTTAACATCAAGACTAAATCAAGATCCTATTGAAAATTTCTTTGGTTTAATTAGGCAACGCGGTGGGGTGGTAACAGTAACAATCCGTGGATCCTTAACCTTAGTAGACAAAACATCGCCCGAATTAAGCTTTATTGATCATGACGCCAGAAGCAATACCACTGCAAATAAGGAATTGGACTCGGTTATAATGCAAACGTCCTGTGATGTCGAACATGAAAGTTTAGACGATTCCTCAATTAACTATTTTATAGGTTATGTTGCTTATAAAATCCTAAAACGAACTACCTGTTTAATTTGCAAAAATGTTTTGATAAAACCAGATGAATCAATTAAAATGAAAAACGAATATTTTTTTTTTTAAACTTATACATTGTGTATTATTCGGTTCATTACACCCGCCTACAGAATTATTTTTCACAATTTCAAAAATGCATATAAATATTTTTACAAATATTTTTAAAATCAAACCATGATTATTAAACAATTTATATCGGAAGATTGTATAACAGCTACAAATAATGTGCCCGATTTTAAATTATGGTTTGATCAAAAAATACATGTTACTTCCATAACTTACAAATATTAGATTTCATGCTACTTGTTTTATTAACCCTTGTGTCTATACGAGAAAAAATGTACGTTAGTCTATACCATGTACACCCGGGTGATCAGTCAAAATTATATGAGAACCGTATTAACGAAAAAAATGTTTTTTTCCATAAAATAATGTGTGTGTTTCAAAAGAATACACAATTTTAGAATTTATTACAGTTTTAGCGTAACGAGAAATTATATTTTTGATAATCCTCTCCAAATTAAAGTGATTATTTTATTTTATTTCTGTTGTGTGATTAAATTTATAGTTTTATATTGTAATGGCGTCCAGAAAAAATGAGATTTCAAATTTAGAGTTTAATCGGTAAGTGAAGGGGATAAAGTATTGTGTAAATAAACTATAACAGTTATAATTCCGTATATACAAATATTTTAGTTTAAGCTACGAGGAGAAACAGACGTATTTAAGAAGTTTACTCGACGAATCCGAGGATGAAGATGAAGCATTTAATTATGATAACAATGATCGAGCAGATGAAGGATTAGATTTCCTGCCTTCAACAACAGCCAGAAACTCCGAGGAATCTGATATCGAGGATGTATATGATGATCAAAATACCACAATAGAGATAGCCGAAGAAGATGAAAATTCCAGTGAAGAGGAATGTACAAATTTTGAGGATAATTCCAATGTTGCGGATATGATTGGCAAGGACGGAACTATTTGGCATCGTAAGCATAGCAGCCATCAAACGATGAGACATAATATTCTTCGGAAAAAATCCGGTCCAGCAAGAGCAACCACCACATTATCTATTTGTGACACATTTAAATGCATTTTTTCAGAAGTAATGTGCAATATAATTATCAAAGAGACAAACCGAAAAGCAAAGATCGTTTATGATGAATTTAACCTCCAAAATCCACAGAATGCGCCCAAAGAATGGAAATTACTAACAATCGAAGAATTTAATGCCTATCTTGGAATTTTAATTACGGCTGGAGTATACCACTCCAATAAGGAACACACAAAAGTATTGTGGAGAACTACCGCTAATCCGTTGTACCGGGCTAGTATGGGTTTAAATCGGTTTTGGACTATTACACGGTTTCTAAGATTTGACAACCCTGGCACTCGAAACCAGAGATTAGTTGGCGACAAAGCGGCAGCTATATCGGACATATTTCAACTACTCAATGCCAATTTACGCAAAAATTATGAGCCGTCAAGTTGCGTAGTAGATGAGCAGCTGTTTCCTTACCGAGGCAGAACCCGTTTTACGCAGTACATGCCTGCTAAGCCTGCCAAATATGGCATTAAAGTGTGGTGGGTGTGTGATGCAGCTAATTCTTATCCGATAACCGGCCAGATATATACTGGTAAACGGGAATCGGGTAGGGAAATAAATCAAGGAGAACGAGTGGTTAAAGACCTATGCCGGCAATTCAAAGGATCAGGAAGAAATATAGTGACCGACAATTTTTTCACATCTTTACCACTTGCCCGATTATTGATGTCCTGGGATTTATCTATTGTTGGAACATTAAAAAAAAACAAGCCCTATGTTCCCAAAGAAATGTTGCCATCAAAAACTAGAGAGGTGTTTTCTTCAAATTTTGGATACAGTAACGATAATGTTACTATTTGCTCATACGTGCCAAAAAAAAATAAAAGTGTAGTAATGTTATCTACTCAACATTATACCGAAAATGTTTCAGGCGATAAAAAAAAACAGAAATAATTCTGTACTACAATAGTACCAAAAGCGGAGTTGACAACATGGACAAGATGGTGAGTCACTATTCAACAAAACGGCGTACACAACGATGGCCAGTCGCATTTTTTTACAATGTTGTCGATGTAGCATGTCTCGCGGCTTATAAAATTTATACTGAGAATAATCCAACCGGCTCGAGAATCACTGATAAGCGACGCGAATTTTTGCTGGAGTTGGGATTGCAATTAGCCAGACCACATATTACATCACGAGCTAAAATACCGAATATATATAGAAATTTTTCGACAAGAAGTGGTATTGAATGCATTCTTGGGAAACCAATAAATCAAATTATAGAGAAAACTGCTGAACCTGAGGTTCGAGATAGCACCGGTAGAAAGCCCATCAAAGGTAGATGTTGGATTTGCCTTTCTTCAGACCCTAAAGTTTTGAGAAATACACGAAAACTCTGCAACGTCTGTAGTAAACCGATTTGTGTTGAACATTCTCACATTATAAATAAATGCGAATCGTGCAATCACTAAACATTTTTACTAATTATGTAAAAAATTGAATTTTGTTATGTATATACTTACTGTGTTATATTTTATTACCAGCCAAATGAATTTTTATTACCATTATTATTATCTTTTTTTTTTGAAAAATATATCTTGATGAATTACTTCTTTGTATTATTCCTTTTTGATTCATAATAATAACCAAATTGTCTTAATTTCCATCAAATAACTCGTAATGTTAAAATTTTCCATTCATTTATACTGTAATCACACGGGTGATCGGCTATAGATGTATGGGGTACAAATTGAATTTCTTGAAAAAAACCGTTGAAATTCAAAAAATATAAATTTTCTTTTTTATGAAAAAACAAAAAAATAACTAATTTAGGATGTCCCAAAACCTCGAATTTCTTTTTTCTCTCTCTCTCTGGCCTTCACATCCCATGAAGGGATTTCGCCGCCTGCACTAAGGCCCTCCATCCATCTCGATCCACCGCTCTCGTCCTCCAGTTTCGACATCCTAATGTTCGTAGATCTTGTTCGATGCCGTCGCGCCAGCGTAGTTTGGGTCTTCCTCTACGACGTACTCTGGCTGGTTGTTGATGGAACACTTTATTTATCATCCGTTGTTGGGGAGACCTTGTAACGTGGCCGAGCCATCTCACTCGATTGGATTTGATGAATCCGATAATGTCGCTGCCTCCGAGGAGTTGCTTTATTTCGTGATTCATACGAATCCGATATTCGTTGTTCGCAACTTTAATTGGACCAAAGATTGAACGGGCAACCTTCCTTTCGAAGGTAGATAATAATCTACAATCGTTAGTGGTCATGGTCCAGCTTTCGCTTCCGAAAGCCAGCACAGGTCTTATAAGTGCTTTATAAAGTGCGAGCTTGCACGACTGCGATAGATGTTTCGATCGCAATAATTTTGATTTGGCGTAGAAAACTCGTTGTCCGGCAGCGATTCGGGCTTTTATTTCTGCCTGCATATCATTCGACGATGTTATAACTGACCCGAGATATTTAAAGTTTTCGACGCTATCAAAGTTGTGGTCGCCAATTCCGAGATTTGCCGTAGAGATGTTCCTAGGTGTTACTAAATATTTGGTTTTACTGCTGTTCACCTCCAAACCAAGTCTTCTTGCGCAGCGGTCGAGCGGTATGAAACAGTCTTTGATATCGCTAGGTCTTCGGCCAAGAAGCACGATATCATCTGCATATCCAAGAATTTGGCCTGACTTATTAAATATACAGCGCGAGGTTTCGATGTTGCTTTTCCTCACCACGTACTCAAGCGCCAGATTGAACAGCAAAGGCGCAAGTGCATCACCCTGTCGAACACCAGATGTTATTTCAAAGGAGTCTGACACAGATTCTTCAATTACGATTCTACATACAGACCCGGATGTTGTTAATTTACACAGAGAAACGAGTTTCTCTGGGATTCCCAGGCATATGAGCGCGGCCCATAGGTTGTCGCGGTTTATACTGTCATACGCCTGTCTGAAGTCTATATATAGTTGATGAATGGTTATGTTATACTCCCAACATTTTTCCAAGATCATCCTCATGGTGAAACACTGGTCAGTGGTCGATCGGTTGGGACGAAAACCACACTGATAGTCGCCAATGATGTTTTCGGCAAAAGGGATGAGACTGGCGGAAAAAAATCCGGTCCAGCAAGAGCAACCACCACATTATCTATTTGTGACACATTTAAATGCATTTTTTCAGAAGTAATGTGCAATATAATTATCAAAGAGACAAACCGAAAAGCAAAGATCGTTTATGATGAATTTAACCTCCAAAATCCACAGAATGCGCCCAAAGAATGGAAATTACTAACAATCGAAGAATTTAATGCCTATCTTGGAATTTTAATTACGGCTGGAGTATACCACTCCAATAAGGAACACACAAAAGTATTGTGGAGAACTACCGCTAATCCGTTGTACCGGGCTAGTATGGGTTTAAATCGGTTTTGGACTATTACACGGTTTCTAAGATTTGACAACCCTGGCACTCGAAACCAGAGATTAGTTGGCGACAAAGCGGCAGCTATATCGGACATATTTCAACTACTCAATGCCAATTTACGCAAAAATTATGAGCCGTCAAGTTGCGTAGTAGATGAGCAGCTGTTTCCTTACCGAGGCAGAACCCGTTTTACGCAGTACATGCCTGCTAAGCCTGCCAAATATGGCATTAAAGTGTGGTGGGTGTGTGATGCAGCTAATTCTTATCCGATAACCGGCCAGATATATACTGGTAAACGGGAATCGGGTAGGGAAATAAATCAAGGAGAACGAGTGGTTAAAGACCTATGCCGGCAATTCAAAGGATCAGGAAGAAATATAGTGACCGACAATTTTTTCACATCTTTACCACTTGCCCGATTATTGATGTCCTGGGATTTATCTATTGTTGGAACATTAAAAAAAAACAAGCCCTATGTTCCCAAAGAAATGTTGCCATCAAAAACTAGAGAGGTGTTTTCTTCAAATTTTGGATACAGTAACGATAATGTTACTATTTGCTCATACGTGCCAAAAAAAAATAAAAGTGTAGTAATGTTATCTACTCAACATTATACCGAAAATGTTTCAGGCGATAAAAAAAAACAGAAATAATTCTGTACTACAATAGTACCAAAAGCGGAGTTGACAACATGGACAAGATGGTGAGTCACTATTCAACAAAACGGCGTACACAACGATGGCCAGTCGCATTTTTTTACAATGTTGTCGATGTAGCATGTCTCGCGGCTTATAAAATTTATACTGAGAATAATCCAACCGGCTCGAGAATCACTGATAAGCGACGCGAATTTTTGCTGGAGTTGGGATTGCAATTAGCCAGACCACATATTACATCACGAGCTAAAATACCGAATATATATAGAAATTTTTCGACAAGAAGTGGTATTGAATGCATTCTTGGGAAACCAATAAATCAAATTATAGAGAAAACTGCTGAACCTGAGGTTCGAGATAGCACCGGTAGAAAGCCCATCAAAGGTAGATGTTGGATTTGCCTTTCTTCAGACCCTAAAGTTTTGAGAAATACACGAAAACTCTGCAACGTCTGTAGTAAACCGATTTGTGTTGAACATTCTCACATTATAAATAAATGCGAATCGTGCAATCACTAAACATTTTTACTAATTATGTAAAAAATTGAATTTTGTTATGTATATACTTACTGTGTTATATTTTATTACCAGCCAAATGAATTTTTATTACCATTATTATTATCTTTTTTTTTGAAAAATATATCTTGATGAATTACTTCTTTGTATTATTCCTTTTTGATTCATAATAATAACCAAATTGTCTTAATTTCCATCAAATAACTCGTAATGTTAAAATTTTCCATTCATTTATACTGTAATCACACGGGTGATCGGCTATAGATGTATGGGGTACAAATTGAATTTCTTGAAAAAAACCGTTGAAATTCAAAAAATATAAATTTTCTTTTTTATGAAAAAACAAAAAAATAACTAATTTAGGATGTCCCAAAACCTCGAATTTCTTTTTTCTCTCTCTCTCTGGCCTTCACATCCCATGAAGGGATTTCGCCGCCTGCACTAAGGCCCTCCATCCATCTCGATCCACCGCTCTCGTCCTCCAGTTTCGACATCCTAATGTTCGTAGATCTTGTTCGATGCCGTCGCGCCAGCGTAGTTTGGGTCTTCCTCTACGACGTACTCTGGCTGGTTGTTGATGGAACACTTTATTTATCATCCGTTGTTGGGGAGACCTTGTAACGTGGCCGAGCCATCTCACTCGATTGGATTTGATGAATCCGATAATGTCGCTGCCTCCGAGGAGTTGCTTTATTTCGTGATTCATACGAATCCGATATTCGTTGTTCGCAACTTTAATTGGACCAAAGATTGAACGGGCAACCTTCCTTTCGAAGGTAGATAATAATCTACAATCGTTAGTGGTCATGGTCCAGCTTTCGCTTCCGAAAGCCAGCACAGGTCTTATAAGTGCTTTATAAAGTGCGAGCTTGCACGACTGCGATAGATGTTTCGATCGCAATAATTTTGATTTGGCGTAGAAAACTCGTTGTCCGGCAGCGATTCGGGCTTTTATTTCTGCCTGCATATCATTCGACGATGTTATAACTGACCCGAGATATTTAAAGTTTTCGACGCTATCAAAGTTGTGGTCGCCAATTCCGAGATTTGCCGTAGAGATGTTCCTAGGTGTTACTAAATATTTGGTTTTACTGCTGTTCACCTCCAAACCAAGTCTTCTTGCGCAGCGGTCGAGCGGTATGAAACAGTCTTTGATATCGCTAGGTCTTCGGCCAAGAAGCACGATATCATCTGCATATCCAAGAATTTGGCCTGACTTATTAAATATACAGCGCGAGGTTTCGATGTTGCTTTTCCTCACCACGTACTCAAGCGCCAGATTGAACAGCAAAGGCGCAAGTGCATCACCCTGTCGAACACCAGATGTTATTTCAAAGGAGTCTGACACAGATTCTTCAATTACGATTCTACATACAGACCCGGATGTTGTTAATTTACACAGAGAAACGAGTTTCTCTGGGATTCCCAGGCATATGAGCGCGGCCCATAGGTTGTCGCGGTTTATACTGTCATACGCCTGTCTGAAGTCTATATATAGTTGATGAATGGTTATGTTATACTCCCAACATTTTTCCAAGATCATCCTCATGGTGAAACACTGGTCAGTGGTCGATCGGTTGGGACGAAAACCACACTGATAGTCGCCAATGATGTTTTCGGCAAAAGGGATGAGACTGGCAAGTACAACATTAGCCAACACTTTGTAGGCAGTGTTCAATAGAGCTATGCCACGAAAGTTTTCACATTTAAGACGGTCGCCTTTTTTATGCAACGGACATATGAGTGCGGTCTTCCAATTCTCCGGCAACTCTTCTTGGTCCCAAATACAAACGACGAGATCGTATAAACTTGCTGCAAGAGTAGCGCCTCCGAGTTTAATTAGTTCTGCGGGGATTCCATCGAGACCGGGTGCCTTGCCGTTTTTCAATCGATTAATAGCTGCGTCTACTTCCTCTACTGTGGGATATTCGACAATGACCTCTTCACCTGGCGGAGCTATTGCTCTAATGGGGGTAACTTCGTCATTCCGATTTAGCAGATTTTGAAAGTAGGTTTGCCATACTGAGAGAACATCAGCCACGTTTGTTCTCAGCTCTCCATTCCCGTCTTTGATGGCTGTACTTCTTGGGTGGAAATCTTTAGTGAGATTCCTGGCGTTAGCAAAACAGTCCCTTGAGTTTCCTACTTCCGCTTGGAAGCTGATGTTTTCGATGCATAATCTCATATGTTCGCGCTTCTTTTGTCGAAGGAATTTAGTCGTGGCCTCGAATACCTGTCTAAAAATCCAGAGAAGTTAACCCTTAATGCAGATTTGTGTCATATATGACACATATTTATTTTTGTTTATTTTTTTCGTCATGTGAACTATCACATACAAATGGCTTATAACAAATTCAAATAGAAGGATTTACTCGTTTGTATGCGTGAGTTACTTTTACATGGCAATGACATGTATTCATTAAAATTGGCGGGAATCTGATGGTTTTAGTTTTATGTAATCGTGTGGTGTTCAAATATAAAAATAAAATATAATTAAAAGTATTATCCTTTTACAAATGAATTATAATTATAATTCAATAAGTATTAATCATTTTGATTGTATTTCCTCAACGAATCCTGAATTATTTGTTTAGTTATTGGTAAGTAAAATTTATGTATCATATTTGACACAAAAACTCGTTAAGCAATTTTTCATTAATGTGTCATATATGCTCACTTTCTAATTTTAGTAAATTTATATTCATAACCATTAGACGAATTTACATTTTAGGACTGTTATGATAAAGTTGTGCAATAATGTCGTCTCGAAAAAATATTTGACTCTAGAACAGATTGAAAAAATTGTAGAGGAGTGGTCTGATAACAGTGAAGATGATCTTGAAGATATGAATTATGGACGAAATATTGAAAATGGAATTGATGTGCGAAATGAGGAAGTTGAGTTGAAAAATCTGAGAGAGAGATTTAAGAAATTGATTTGGAAAAATACACCGCTTGAAATCGAGTCCAATTCAGCCCAATTCAAAGGCGATGCATCACTACCATCAAATATTTTAGAACTTGAGACACCACTCTCATTTTTTAATTATATTTTTGATGGTGAAATGATAGATATGATTCTAAATGAAACCAACCTGTACAGCGCTCGTAAGAATATTTCTAATCCATACATACTTACTAAATTGGAACTTAAGAAATTTTTGGGCATCTGCATTCTATCGTCAATTCATCAATTACCGCATACGAGACTCTACTGGGATCCAGATGTTGGCAACAAAATTGTGCAAAGACGTTTATTAAAATAAAAAACAATTTGCATTTCGCCGACAACCATTTAATGCTGCCGAAAGAACACCCAAATCATGATAGGTTATTTAAAATCCATCCATTCATTAATATTTTAAAAATAAAATTTTTAGAAACGCGTTTGGAAGCAAATCTTTCAATAGACGAGCAAATTTGCAGCACGAAACTTCGAAGTTATATGAAGCAGTATGTCCCACCCAAGCCGCATAAGTAGGGATTCAAGATATTTGCTTTAACAGGGGACACTTCTGGTAAATATTAGGCTTATGTTAAATGTGTAATATAAAAGTATGTTTTCTCGAAACTAAATTATTTATCTATTATCATAGGCTATATGTACAATTTCGAGATATACTCGGGTCAAGAAAACATGTACCGTCAGATAGAGGAAGACAATTTAGGAGCCTCGGCTAATGTCATTAATTCGATTGTGTCATATAATACCAAGGCACTTGAATCATACTGTATTTTGTGATAATTATTTCACTACAGAACCTCTCATTATGTACTTACAGAAAGATGGTATTCATAGTATTGGTACTATCAGGAGAAACCGCATACCGAACTCGAAATTAAAAACAGAGAGAGAAATGCAGAGAAGTGCTAGGGGGTTTTACAAGGAGTATTCATCCACATTTGACGATGTTCCAATGTCGCTCGTCCACTGGAAAGACAATAAAAGTGTTACCCTGATATCGTCTTACTGCGGAGCGCTTCCTACTTCAACTGTACTGAGATGGGATAAAACCAAAAGGAAATCGATAAATATTCAATGCCCGTAAATAGTAAAAGAGAATAACCGGCACATGGGAGGTGTCGATTTGCATGACAGCTTTATCGGACGATACAGAATTAAATTTAAATCGTCAAAATGGTACATACGGATGTTTTTCCATTTTCTGGATGTATCAGTAGTAAACTCGTGGATTCTTTACAAGCAACTGTGCGCTTCCAGAAATATGCCAGCAATGACTTTACTCCAAGTTAGGACCGATGTAGCGAAAGGCCATTGTTTAGTTGGCTCCTATGAAAAACCAGCATCAGCTAGTCCATCAAAACGAGTAAACCAAGCATTAATAACAAAGACTCGAAAAAAATCAGCCCAAAATGTTCCGATCAAAGATATTAGAATCGATAGAATAGATCACTTTGCAATATGGGACAAGCGAACCCACTGCAAATTACCGTCGTGTAAGGAATAAACTTTTATAAAATGCTCGAAATGTAAAGTCAGCTTATGTTTAAATGCGACAAGAAACTGTTTTATGGACTTTCACAAGTAAACAAACCTATAAATTAATTATTATTAAGACTGCAGCAACAATGCTGTGATATGAAATTCATTTTTTATATTTTTATTTTACACTAAATGAGTTAATTATGTGATTTTTGTGATTTATTTTATAAATAAATATATGTAGAACTATATACTTGTATCTAAATATGTATCTACTGAATTCGAAACGAAATATTTAGTTTTAGTCCTTGCTGCATTTTGTGTCATATATGACACATTAATATATTTTGATTTTCCAGGAAAATTATTAATTTTTCAAAATAGGGCCCAATATTAAACTAGATTAACTCATTGAGCTCCGTCGAATCACCAAGTTTGGCCAAAATTCCTTTTATCGGCTCACTAAGGGTTAAACTTACGTAAACTTCAAAAAATCACCCGGGTGATCGGGTATAGACACAAGGGTTAAGAAAACACAGTAAGTGGTTTATGCAAAAACAGAGAAATAGCTATAATGACTATATACAAAATCGAAAACTGAAAATTATAAACACCTAATTTAATTGTGGTTGATAAAATAAACAACTAAAAACAAAATAAAAACAAATAAAGTTGTTTTAATTTCAAATTTGTAATCTAAAAAATAATGTGTGCGCATGTGAATGCACAAGTATGTCTTTGGGGGTGCTTACCTATATGTGTTATGGGTCTCATAGGAAACGACACATTTCACAACAGGATGTGCTAAAACAGGATGTCACAAAACAGGATATCTCAAAACAGTACATGGTACGCTACAGTACATGGTACGAAACAGGACCGATTAAAACAGTACATCACAACAGAGTACATGGTACAGTAGAGTACCTGGTACGGAACAGGACCGATTAAAACAGTACATCACAAAACCGTACATGGTACACTAAAGTACATGGTACGGAAGAGTATATCGCAAAACAGTACATATTAAAAGAGAACACCACAAAATAGTTGATAGGCAATTTTACGGTTTTAATAACTAGTTGTGTGGGTACGGAAAAGTACCATGTCAAAAATTTATTTTTGTATGTTTTTTGAACCAACATACACATTTGTGCATTCCTTTCAAACTTATTTCCGCCCGAAAAAACACTATAACTATACACACAATTGTGTTGGTTGTACTTCAAATCAAGCGAAATTTTTTATCAAACACGCCATTACATACTATGGTTTTTTACTCACACATTTGTGGGGTTGGACTTAAATTGAGCCATTTTTTTTTTGGTTAAAAAGGGATATATTTATTTATATACATATTTATTTTAATTTTTGATCTATTTTGCAACGATCCAGTATTAGCAATTTAAATAAAAATAATGTTATATATTGTTAGGTGAAGGGATATTTTATTATAACTTAAAGCAATTATAATTCTATATAGTATACTGTCTAATTACTCTAGGTGAAGGCAAATAGCCACTTGATAATATCCTAATTACTAAACGTATTTAATAAAAAATATTTAACAAATCAAGCTGAAAAAATCCTCCAACTTAACGTTCAGTAAAATGTACTTTAGTGTACCATGTACTGTTTTGTGATGTACTGTTTTTATCGGTCCTGTTTCGTACCATGTACTGTAGCGTACCATGTACTGTTTTGTGATGTACTGTTTTCATCGGTCCTGTTTTGTACCATGTACTTTAATGTACCATGTACTGTTTTGTGATGTACTGTTTTTATCGGTCCTGTTTCGTACCATGTACTTTAATGTACCATGTACTGTTTTGTGATGTACTGTTTTTATCGGTCCTGTTCCGTACCATGTACTGTTTTGTGATGTCCTGTTTTATAACATCCTGTTTTGAAATGTGCCATAGTGAACGGTTTCAATGTGTTATGTATGAAAGTGTGTGTCTAAACTTGGGAGGCAAAATCCGTGATTCATACCTCCCCGCTCCAGAGTAACTCCAAATGAATCAGGTAGTGTGGGGTTGCAGACGAAATTATATATACTAACGCATCAATGCCGTATATCATTAGAATCTTTAACTAATTCCACATCAGTAAATTCGGTTTCTCAAAATTAGAGGTAACCGAATTTGTTACCTTTAATGCATGCCATTAAGCGCTTAACTTCATAAAAAGGTTTATTGCAAAACTAACGGTTCCTACTCAACATTGCGAAGGATTTTTAAGAATTCACTTGGCTTTCTCGTGATCCAAAACCAATCAATAAGAATAATGCTGAGTGGTTGTGAAATAAGGATATATGTAGGAATCACATAAAGCAGGGTTCCCTGTATTAAAAAGGCTGAAATTAAAAAGGTGGACTTAAAAATGTGTTTTATATGAAAAAATGGAATCTTTTTAAGGTCATATTTTAGAATTCACTTGGCTTTCTCGTGATCCAAAACCAATCAATAAGAATAATGCTGAGTGGTTGCGAAATAAGGATATATGTAGGAACCACATAAAACAGGGTTCCCTGTATTAAAAAGGTGGACTTAAAAATGTGTTTTATATGAAAAAATGGAACCTTTTTAAGGTCATATTTTTAACAAATTTTCTGACTTAACAAATGTGTTTTACAAAAACAAATTTAATTACAAAATGACACAAGGAATGCATATTTTATGTCATTTTACAAATATATTTTTTAATTCATTTTCAAAATGACTTAAAAATTGCATATTTTATTTCACATAATAAACATAAAATTTACATTAGTTTTTAATACACATAGAAATGCATGCGTTTCATTAATGAAAATATAAAACATAAATAAGTGGGTTTTTTATGCCATTTATAAACCCACTTCTTAAATTCAACTTTTTTTTATTTCATTTTCATTACAAATTTTAAAATGAAATAAAAACGCTGATTTAAGTTTGAAAAAACAGCATTTTTAAGTCAATCTTTTTTAATTCAGCGAGTCATAAAACAGTATCAATAACTTTTAAAAATTCGTAAATGCCCTTATAATAATAATAATAATAATAATGATCAGTAAACTATTTATTTGGATTTATTTAAGCTTATCTGAGATTTGCAGTTTCTAGAATTTTTTAAGGATTTTTAGAGCCTGTGAATTATATAAAGTTATGTTTTGTTAAATCTCTGTATAACTTATGTATGTATTGGCAGTACTGTTTCATAATCAAATTTATATTTTCATTTCTTAATGTAAAACATTTATTTAGGACACACATATATGTATATATGCGTTGTAGCCAAAACCCAATTTTTTATAGTGTATAGCCATAATGCATAATAGATAGTACAAAAACATGAAATTAAATTAGATTCTGCGTTTAACGTGAACTTAACAAATTTAAGATGTTTTACGAACTGAGTAACATAATGGAAACTCTGTGACATACACATATAAAATTCTTTAAAGTTACGTTTTGTCAGCTCTTTTATTAAGGATTTGTAAAAGATTAATCAGATTATCTTCAAAATCATAAATCTCCAAATATTGTCAAACAACGTTTGTTATATTTTTCAAGAAAAACCTCCAGTTTGTAATGGACCATTCTCTCTCTCTCTCTCTCTCTCTGGCAGTATATCCCATCAAGGAATTTGACCGCCTCCAATGAGGTTTCATAATCATATTTTCATTTCAGATAATGAGTGATTAATTCATTGATCCTAAACCAGCCGTGAAAATTTTTTCCTTGTCTCCACCACTTTGCCACCGGGGCGGTATTAGACCATTGTCCCAGTCAAAGTGCCGAAGTCTTAACTTTGTCTTGCTTCAAGTACATAATTTAATTACATACATCCTGAAATTTTTTTATTTATTTAAATAGTACAATCTTATCACATGATAATTTATTACTAATGATAATAACGCACTTATTTGAAACTAATAAGTGGAGCGAGTGTGGGTTTACAGAAATCAATATTCTGCTCCCAATAATGAAACTTTATTTATTAGATGACTAGCTCATGCGGTTTAATTCTTTTAAGGCGTCTCAGTTCTTGTGTTATGTCAAGAAGTTGAATTGCTTCACTGTTGGTATGTTGCAGTAACCTTCTTTCATGTTTGATTGCAAATTCCTGGATCACTTCATCAATCCATTTGACATTTAGGTCTTTGTGTAATTCCTCGTTGGTTACGTAGCGGTAAGCATTCGTTATTGTACGTAGAAATTTGTTTTGACAACGTTGAATAATTAAACGATTTGATTGTTTAGTACAGCCCCAGAGCTGGATACCATACGTCCAAATTGGTTTAATTATTGTTTCGCAGATCAGGCGTTTACAGTACAGGCTAAGCTTAGAATGTCTTCCTATTAGCCAGTACATCTCACGTTGTTTCATTTTCATTTGCTCTGCTTTTTGTCTAACGTGACATTTCCAGTTCAATCTTGAATCGAGATGCAATCCGAAATATTTTGCGGATTCAGCTTGGGGAATTTGTACCCCATTGAGAAATGTATGGATGTTGCTATTTTTGTGCCGCAACGTGTATGTTACATGTACTGATTTCAGCTCGTTAAGCTTTATTTTCCAATCCCTGGTCCATTGGCTGATTTTATCGAGTGCGTGCTGTAAGTATTCTACTGCTTGCTTCTGCGATTCGCTTGATGCCAATACTGCGGTATCATCAGCAAAAGTTCCAATGAAGGTTGTTTCCGTTGTCGGTATATCAGAAGTGTAAAGTAGATATAGGATGGGTCCTAATACGCTACCCTGGGGCACTCCTGCTATGGCTGGGTAAAAGTTGGAGTATGTTACTTCATGTGATACTCTAAATATTCGTTTGGAGAGATACGACTCGAGCAATTGGCAGTAATTTTTTGGCACTAATTTACTTATCTTGTAGATAAGACCCTCATGCCACACTCTATCGAAAGCCTGTGATACATCTAGAAATACGGCAGGGCAATATTTCTTCTCTTCAAGTGCTTGTTCTATCTTTGCAGTCACGCGATGAACTTGATCAATTGTCGAATGTTTATTCCTGAATCCAAACTGGAAGTCAGGTATAATGATCATTGGTCTTAGTCGTTTCAATAACAACTTCTCAAACAATTTTGAAATAGTAGGTAACAAAGAGATGGGCCTGTATGAGCCCATTTGCTCGGCTGGTTTGTCTGGTTTTTTTATCATGATTATTTGTGCAACCTTAAAACACTCAGGCACATATGTAAGTCGAAAGCAAGCATTATATATATGTTAACATAGTCACTGCTCTCTTTGATAACTCCTTAAACATCCTTGGCGAAATGTCATCAATTCCAGGTGACTTTTTGGGATTCAGATTCATGTCAATTTCTTGTGCAATTTCAAGTGGGGTGACACTTCTGATATTTGATGGAGATCTATAGACTGGTTTAGGATCAATCCTAGATTGTATGTCGTGTGGTTGAAATACTGATGCCAAATGTTGTGCAAATAGTTCTGCTTTTTCTTCGTTACGTCACACCCATTCTCCATTTATGTTCCTTATAGGTGGCACTTGGATTATTGGCCTCTTGAATCTTTTAGTAGCTTTCCAAAGAGAATAATTTTTGTCAGCTTCAGGACCCAGTCCTTTCAAATAATATTCAGTACAAGCTTCTTTATGTTCTTTAATTAATCGGTTAACTTTATTACTTACCCGATTAAATTCTCTTTTGTCAATAATGTTTCTGGTTCTATGCCATATGCGTCTTTTCCTACGCCTTTCTTTTATCAGTTCCCGAATCGCCAGGGGGTAATTGATCTCTTGTACAACTTTCTCACCTAATACGGGTGTAGCCTCTTTAGCTGCATCACGCATGCAGTTAATAAAATGTTTAGTTTGTAATTCAAGTTCTTGTTTAGTTTTAAGACTAACTTTTAACTCAATTAGAGTATCCAGTTTCTCTCTAAATAATTCCCAATCAGTAAATTTATTAGTAAGGTTAAGTTTGGTTTTCTTTCTTATGACTAATGTACTCAGAGTCATTAAGACCGGTGTATGATCGGAAGTAAGGTCGTCAATGCCTTCAACTTCAATGTAATTTGAGGCTATTCCTTTCGAGATATAAAAGTCAATCAAATCAGGAATTTTGTTTATGTCTGTAGGCCAATAGGTAGGTTTACGCGATGAGTGATATTCACATCCTGACATTTCTATTGCACTTAGGAGTTCTTTTCCTTTTCCTGGTGTTATGAGTCGAGATCCCCACGCAGTATGTTTCACGTTGTAGTCACCTCCTATAATAAACCTTGGTGGACCAGTTTATTAAAAATGTTGACATATTGATTTCTTACGATATTATGTCTTGGTGGGCAGTAGATCGCCCCTAAACTTAGTTCAGCACCACCATGGTTAATCGTAATTACGGTTGCTTGCATAAATGGTTCCTTAATTTCTTCTTGTTGGAAATGTAAGATATTTTGTTTGATTAAGATTGCTGTCCCTCCTCGAGCACGACCACTAGGATGCAATGTCCAATAGGCTCTATATCCTGTAATTTTGATAAAGTTTTTCTCCGTAAAGGGCGTCTCTGATATTAAAGCTACATCTATGTTGTTGGTTCTTAGAAATGGATTTCTCCATTAGAACTCATGCATTCTCCAACATTAACGAAAAGACACCGTATGCTTCAAGACGGCAATGAAATGACATTAAAATTTGCCTCGCTTGAGCGCCAGAATAATGAACTAAGGACAAAATGCCAGCAATATGAGTTACAATGTAATAAATACCAAGATATTTTGGTAAACTTACAAAACAGAATCGAATCACTAGAAAGGCAAAATAAACATTCTACGTCCACTAATGGTAGAAGTCAGAGCCTACAAAGTCTAACCAATGACTACTTTACGGATGAAGAGGAACTTGAGAAAGAAACCCAACCTAGACAAAATAAACTAAATGTACATAAAAAGAGGAGAGAGAGATTTTAATATACTCAGAGCTCAAGTATTGGCAGTGACACAGAAACCTGCTCAGTTTAAAGCAATATCCAATAACGACATCAAAATAACAACGCAGTCTGAAAATGACTACCGTAAAATTAGAAAACTACTTAGCGATATAAAAGACACTGAATCCAATAACAAGGATAGTACACTATATAAGATGGAATACCATACATATCAGCTCAAAAGTGAAAAATGGTATAGAATCGTAATACGAGGTTTACCGTCATCTACCAATCGCGAAGAAATCAAAGCGGCAATCGAGGACCATGGTCATAAAGTAACCAACATTATTAACGTTCATAAAAAGTTGACAATTAATAATGAGAAAATTATTAGACACTTCCCATTGTTTTATGTAGACCTGTTGGAGGGGGAAAACGATAAGGACATATACGAAATTAAGAACCTGCTATATTGCAAGGTGTCTATTGAACCACCTAAAAAGGTAATAGGTATACCCCAGTGTACAAATTGCCAACAGTTAGGACATACGAAGAACTTCTGCAATAGGCAAGCCAATGTGTCAAATGTGCGGAGAATCATCAAACAAAACAATGTCAAAAGCCGCGAAATGTTATACCAACTTGTGCACTGTGCGGAGAAAAAGGTCATCTGGCTGGCTATAAAGGATGCCTGGTGTATCAGAAAAAACTAAATGCTCAGCTACCGAGAAAAATTACAGTAGCAGAGCGCCTACAGCAAAAGCCAAACCAACAATATGATACAATTAGAGAAGGGGGTTTCCTACGCCCAGGTGACCAAAACCTCAAACAACAATTCAAATCAAGTAAGCAGGCAGAAGCCTGTGCCCAACGAGCCAACCATTAGTAATATAATGAAAATGCTCACCGAATTTCAGGCAGAAATGAGACAAAATTTCAGCCAGCTTACTAACAGGGTGGATAAACTGGAAGATAATTCCAAACCACCAAACAAACCGCTAAAACATAAAAAGTAAATGACTGTAACATTCCTACGTATAATTACTTGGAATGCTAACGGGCTTAATGCAAGAGCCCAAGAACTAGAAGTATTTCCTGAAAATTGATAAACATTGTAGAATACTTAAACATGAATTTTTCTTTCCCCCGTTGAAGCTACAATTTGAAAAATTGGCTAACACAAGGTCCGATTTCGCCAGAGCTTTGGTTCATAGGAATATTTTATGCAAAAAAAAATTTGATAAAAATTTAATTTCAATCAATGTCGTCAGTATTTGAAATAATAGTCAGTTTACTCAAGAAATCCCGTGGCGAGCTGCAGCTATGGGCTGGATTAAGGTGTTACGCGACCCGTGCTGACGATCGGCTAGACTGGGGGCCCATTTAACGAAGCCCAGTCGTGAACGGAGCCCTCTGGATACCTGGCGAACTCCAGTTGTATTTAGCCTTGCTTGCGTACACGGATCTTTGCGCAGGTTGACCTATATTTCTCCGATACTCGTGGGAGAAACATGGAAGAAACAAAAGAAATTAAAATTAAAGGGGCCGGCACCCTTCAAAAACCGGAAGAAGTTAGCAACTCTAACCGTAAAGGTGGGGCTTCATCATCAGGGTTAAGCGACACTTTGGCATCGAAGCCAGGTGGAAGCGGAACCGCTAAAGGAAATAAGGGGGGCTTGAGGGAGATCCCTCAGTCGAAGCGTCGACGCAGGGAGAGATGGTCGGCGTATAGAATTTTAGAAAAACTGGCTGCGACCCCTGAGGGGCAGCTTACAGTAGAACAACGAGGATCTGTGGCATGGGATAAAAAAACTGTCGGCTGTGACAGCTCGGAAAGGGACCTTGTGTCTAAAAGACAGAGGTCCCAGGAAGAGCTGGAAACGGGCGAGAGTAAGCGAGCCAAGGTTCAGGTAGAAAAGACGTCGGGTGCTCCTAGGGATCAAAAGCTGAAGCTATTCAGTGAGATCCTAAAAGAACACGTGTTGGTGCTAGCCGTCATTGACAGAAGTCAGGAAGATGGGAGCATCACGTCAGAGAAATGGAGAGTAGTGTTTAATGCACTAAACTCCATTTTTGTGGCGGATCCTGAGAGAAAATCCGGGATCCCCTCCGTCCTGCAGAGATGCGGGATGGTACCAAGGGCGCGTGAAGTTGATTGCGTGCTCGGATCAGAGATCGGTCGACCTTTACAAAAGGGCAGTGGCCAAAGTAGGCGAGGTGTGCCCGGGCGCGAGGCTTGAGGCAGTCTGCAGGGAGGAAATCCCGAGCAGGCCGAGGGCACGTGTTTGGCTGCCAACCGAGCCGCATAAAATAGAAGTGATCCTCGAGATCATTCAGGCCAGTAATCCCGATCTTCCAACGGAAGACTGGAGGATTATAAAGCGAGAGGAAGCTAAGGGAGGCTTTAGATTGGCAATCATGCTGATCAATAAAGAATCCCTGGCTTCCCTTGCAAAATTAAAGGGAGTGATCAACTTCGGGTTCGGGTCGATCACTCTCAAAGTATATAAAAAGGACGAGACCGACGCAACTGCGAAAGACCAGCCTGGGGGTGACGGCGAACGGACCCAGCAGGAGACGGTCAAGCGGGCTGAGGACGGCCAGGAGAGAGATGCTTCGGCTCTGGGGAGCATAGTTAGGGGAGGTAGCCTCCTCTCTCTGGAGCCTGATGGGGACATCCTGTCAGGCTCTCGACGAGAGGAAGACAGCGTCCGGAACAATGAGATAGATGGCACTATCCTGATGCAGGGAGTGCAGGAAGAGGTGAGTAAGGTCGACTACAATGGTTAGCATTGTACAAATAAACCTACATCACACGAAGGCTGCCTCGGCAGCTCTCGTGCTCAGACTGACTAAGTCAGATGAGGATTTAGTGTTAATCCAAGAACATTGGATTAATAATAACAGGATCTGTGGCCTCAGAATGAAAGGGTATAAATTACTATACTCAAGCAACTCTGAGATCAGATCGTGTATTTTAGCGAAAAATAATTTGAATATTTTTCTACTTCCACAATTTAGTAGCGGGGACGTTACAGCGGTGAGCGCTGAGGTTGGCTGTGGAAAACTATGGCTAGCCTCAGCCTATATGGATCACGAGAGGGAGGTTCCACCGGACAATCTGGGGGAACTGATCTGGGAAGCAGATCAAAGAAGGGTAGGTGTTGTACTCGGATGTGATGTAAATTCGCATCACACAATCTGGGGAAGCACAGACATCAACGAAGGGGTGAGTTATTTTTTGATTATTTATTAAATACCAACCTTTTAGTTTGCAATATTGGATGAGAACCGACATTTATTGTTAAAAATCGACAGGAGGTTTTAGATGTCACCTTTGTGTCAGAAACGATCTTTCATATGATCAGAGAGTGGAGAGTGGCGAAAGAGCACTCATTCTCTGATCATCGATATGTAATTTATAACCTCGACATTAAACCTGTTACCCGGAAATCCTTCAGGAATCCCAGAAGGACAAACTGGAACAAATATGGAGAGGTATTGAAGGAACTACTGCCGCTGGAGGTTCCTGGACTTCCGGCGACAGTAGAGGAATTAGATGGCATGGTTGATATTGTCACAAAGGCATGCAATCTTTCATTTAATGCTGCGTGCCCCCTAATAAAGCCTAGGGCCAGACAGAAACCGATATGGTGGACCAAGGAGTTGGGAACATATCGGAGTGTGTGTAGGAGAGCTTTTAATAAAGCTAAGAACACAAGGGAGGTGCGGGATTGTGACTCCTATAAGGAGGACCTCAGAAAGTACAAAAAAGAGTTGAGGAGGGCACAAAAGGGGTCTTGGAGACTCTTCTGTTGTAGAATGGAGGAGGTCTCTGAGACTTCTCGCCTTAGGAAAATTCTAGCTACTAACCCAACCAGTCCTAGTTATTTAATTAGACCATACGGGTCATGGACAACTTCAAGTGCGGAATCATTGGAGCTCCTCATCGAGACCCATTTTCCGGGAAGCTTTGAAGACTCGACAGAGCCTGGAGCTAATCGAGTAACACCTTCAATAGAGATGGAGGGCATCGCGGATAGGCAGCGAATCCGTTGGGCGCTGAACGGGTTTAAGCCTTAGAAATTGGCGGCCCCGGATCGAATTATACCAGCATCCAGAGTAATTCGGCAGTCATCCTCCCCTGGCTGGAAGGTATCTTCAGGGGATGTCTGAAACTGGTCTGTATTCCTAGAAAATGGACGGAGGTCAGAGTGGTCTTTATCCCGAAATCGGGAAAAAGTTCGCATGCCTATCCAAAGGATCTGAGACCTTTAACTCTATCAGCCTTTCTGTTGAAAACCTTGGAAAGGTTGGTAGATGTAGGTATTCGATCAAAAATTGAGCCCAGGAGTTGGGCAATGTCGCAGCATGCGTACTGTAAGGGAAAGTCGGTGGACACAGCTCTGCACGATCTAGTACGCATGATTGAGAAGTCAATTTACTCGCAAGAGTTCTGTATGGTAGCATTTCTCGACATTGAGGGTGCCTTTAATAATGTTAAAACGGAGGCGATCATGGAAGGATTGCTATTTTTGAACGTGGACTACCCCATATGTAGGTTGATAAATCAGATGCTGGTTAGCAGGATTATTACCTCGAAACTGGGGGAGGCCACCATTGGAAGGCGGGTAGTTAGAGGAACCCCGCAAGGTGGTGTAATGTCCCTCTTTCTTTGGAGTGTTGTGATGAATGGATTGCTCTTGGAACTGGAGGGAGAGGGGATAGGGGTTGTAGCGTATGCGGATGATGTAGCGATAGCTGTCTCAGGCAAATATCTAGATACGATTAGGGATGTTATGCAGAATGCACTCCTAATCATTACGAAATGGGCCGGCAAATGTGGATTAGGGATTAACCCGTCCAAGACAGAGCTGGTACTATTTACTAAGAAATATAAAATTCCGGTAGTTAGTCCTCCTACCGTGAACGGCATTAGACTGGCTTTTGCTGACAGAGCGAGATTTCTGGGCATAATCTTGGACAGTAAGCTAAGCTGGAAGCCTAACATTGTAGAAAGGGTAAATAAGGCTAATGTAGCCATTTAGTCGTGTAAGAACGCCATAGGGAAGAGATGGGGTCTAAAACCAGAGCTGGTACACTGGCTCTATACCGCTGTGGTAAGACCTGTGCTGATGTACGGGGTGGGTCTGTGGTGGCCAGCTCTAGAAAAGGTAACATATAGGAAGATATTGGAGAAGGTGCAAAGAACGGCCTGCATGATTATAAGCGGGGCGCTTAGGTCAACACTTACACGCGCTTTAGAGGTTATGTTCCACCTTATTCCAATCGAATTTTTTGGTAAGCAGATGGCAGCCAATGTGGCGGCCAATAAGGCTCTCGGCTGTCTCTTAGTGGAAGTGTCTTCAAGCGGGACACTCAACAATAGTTAGATCGCTAAGGGAAGAACTGGCGAATCTAGTTTATATTAAACCAACGTTGTGCTTCGATAAAGTTTTCCGGACCATCTGTCCTTCGAGAGAATCCTGGAGGAACGGATCAATACTGGAAAACGAGACACTGCAATTTTTCACGGACGGTTCTAGGCTAGACGGCAAAGTAGGAGCCGGAGACTTCTGTGAGAAGCTTAATGTTAATATTTCCGTTCGTCTCCCTGACTACTGCAGCGTTTACCAGGCTTAAGTGGTGGCGATAGGCGAAGTCGGGACATGGTTGAAGCATAACTGTTAGGGATATCGCGATTTATGTGGACAGTCAGGCGGCGGTCAGATCGCTAGAGGCGGTTTGTCTGAAGTCACGGGTGGCGCTGGATTGCCAATCATCTCTTAATGAGATGAGCGAGTATTTCAGTATCCAGATAATCTGGGTCCCTGGCCACTCGGACATCACGGGAAACTGCAGGGCGGACGAACTAGCTAGGTATGGTACGACTCTCCAGATGCAGCCGGTGTAATGTTATTATTTATATAAACTAAACTCACTTTTAACTTTTTATTAATAAAGATTTATTTAAACCTTTTCTATTTTTTTACATGTTTATCTTTTTATAAGCTTTATTGTTAGACCATCAATCGACGGCTCCTCAAACAATAATAATCTTTCCACTCGATCGATTTAATCCATATCCAAAACTTAATATTAATTATTACAATATTTCGTAATGCCTAATAAACATATTTTATTTTTGTTATTAAATCATGATAAAGCAAAATAAATTTTGAAATATAAAATATGTTTATTTTACAAAATACAATTTCATGCAATTTCTCACATCATTAAATATTTTTCGCGTGTACTTATTTCGAAATGCAAAGTGTATTGAAACGCGAATGATGTCGAAATTTCATGATAAGTATGTGGCATTACACCGGAAAGGGCCGGTCTGGGGAGGCCTATAGCAGCGCTTAAATCGGCGCTCAGTAAAAAGGCAATCGCCTTGACAAACGAGAGGTGGACCAACACCCTGACGTGCAGGGTAGCAAAACAGGTTTGGCCGAAACTGGACCTGCGGCGCTCCAAAGCACTAGTATCCCTGGGAAAATGAGAGGTAGGATTGGTCGTAGGGATACTGACAGGACACTGCCTTTTTGGGGATCATGAAAGAAGGCTGGGTTTACAGACGAATGACTTTTGTAGAAGTTGTTTAGACGAAGAGGAGGAAGAGACGCTAGATCACTTCCTATGCTCGTGTCGGGCACTATCATACAGAAGGCATAAGTATTTAGGTATGTACAGTATGGACAGCCTTGCGCAACTCGCGGGCTGTGGAATGCGAGATACTTTACGCTACATAAGTAGCTCTGGATGGTTTCAGTAGGAGTAAAGAGGATATAGGATCTTGTGGTATCACAATGGGCCACTACTGGCCTAAGTGTGCGATAGCAGCCACTCTAACCTAACCTAACCTAACCTACTCAAGAAATCTGTCATAGCCAAGGAGTGCTTTCTGGACCTGTTCGTATGCATTCTGTCAAAAGCCATAAATGAATGGTTTTTGGTTCTACCGTTCTAAAAACTCAAATGAACGCAAACATTAAAAAACCGACTATCATTTTTTTAATGTGCCATAAAATTACGAACATTTTACTTAATATTTTGTGAAAATAAGCGGAAACTTTTTGCCAAAAACATGGACATTCACCCTAAACTTTTATAACTTTCCATACTTACTACTCCATATACTAATTGCAACAAAATATATGATAAAATTTGAGGTATGGTGTATTTGAGATGTGCACTGTGCAGTTTTTCATTTCTGATTAATAGACTTGCATTTGTATTTATGGGCCAAACGACAGTGAAAAATGGACAATACCGAAAGATAGGTATTGCACAGTAAAAAGAAAATTATTCCAAATACTAAGTGGTACGCGCAGTATACCATAATCATTATTTGTGTTTGGGTATGTAACCCGCAGTTTACACAAAAGTAAGGACACAATTTCTAGACGTTTAGGACATATAAATTGGTAAATATTTTTGATTTTTAGGAAGTTTAAAACTTAGGAGGATCCAATTATTACATATTATTTTACTGAGGTATTAGAGTTATGCCTGTTATTCAGAATTAATATGTTTACTCTTGCAGACTTCAGGCCAGGTTTTCAGGCTTCTTAATCAAAAATATATTCACTAAAATCCTTATATTTTTCAAGGACTAGTTTGCAGTGGTGTCATTAAATTCGTTGTTGGGAATATTATTTCAGTAAAGATCCTGTATAAAAACTTGGTCAATTAATTGATCTATTAAAAATCATTTAAATTATAGAAAACATGATCGACTTGCTTCATTATATACCCCCAATATACCACTGACCGCAGTTATTTTAAAAATTTGAAACAAAATGCAATTTCCGAGGACTTAATCACTCCTATTAATGACGACGATTAAATTGAACTGATATGCTTTTAATTGAATTGTTATATTTATGTTTCAAAATTTACGTATTATTTTTGTATTTTATGAATATTAAAATTAAAATTTCTTGATTAAACCTTTATATGAAATACATGATATAAATTATTATTCTTGTCGTAACCCCGTCTACGACAATTAACCTTCTCTTTGTGTATTGGGGTCAAATTTACCCCAGTCGATTTTAAACTTGAAAAAATACGTTTTTTGCTACTTATATGGCCCATCTCGTATATGATATCCTCAACTAATATTTTATTCACACAATGTAAGGGAAAATGGGCCCAAATTACTTTTAAATTCCATAATTACTATAGCAAAAAACGTATTTTTTCAAGTTTAAAATCGACTGGGGTCAATTTGATCCCAATACACTTTGAGAAGGTTAAAGAAAAACCCCGCCTCTTCTTCCCTCCTTTTCCCTCCAAAAAATATATCCAAATGTGTATAAAAATATTTAACAAACACTGAGGCGATGGGAAAAAGGAAAAAATCTAAGAAAACATTTAAAACTAATAACGCGCATACGTGGGTGCCCGTTCTTAAATCACTGTCCTTTCAAAACATCATTTCAGTAAAATACATCGGACAACATAATATAAGTCAGTGATTTTTCCAAATTATTTATTTTGAAAGTGGCATAAGTCATTTTCCGTAATGAAAAATCGTTATTTTTCATTCACTATACGAAATTATTTATACCGGGGAAAATATAAGTATCTTGAGGTAACAAATTCAAGTAAATCATCTCGAAAGCTGGCATCAATATTTTTAAACATGTTAAAACGCAAACCCTTAAATATGTCGATTTCTAGAAAAAGTGACTTATGCCACTTTCAAAATAAATGGCTCAGAGCAGTTTAGTTTGAAAGTGGCATAAGTCACTTTTTCAAAAAAATCGAGTTACAGCGCATCCCCAATGCAAAATAATTTTTCCTTTAACTTTTTCCTTTAACTTTTTCCTTATGAAAAGCATACCCAATGAATAGGGAAAAGTCAAAGTAAAGCTAACTTCATTTTACAAAATTATTTTTTGTTTACCTGTTATTTTATATTATTATATTATATATTATTTATTACTTTTTCACAGGACACAAAATACAACACTAATTGTTAAAATACAAATATGCATTCAATATTTTTTAATTTGTGACAAGCAGAAAAACAACAACAACAACCAATTTTGCAAATGCGGTTTACTTCATTGTATGTCTCATAAGGAAAAAGTTAAAAGTTTGATAACATTTTTCATAAGGAAATCACCAACCTAACAAAAAAAAATTTTTTTTCTCAAAATTTTTTTCATACTTTTCTGTAAGGAAAAAGTTAAAGGAATTTCATTGGGGATGCAGTGTTAATGATAACATTGGTTATAATTTAACGGTGTGTTTCATTTAAAAAAATCCAATCAATATGTTGAGAACTCTAGGAATTTAATTCGAAAGAAGTTTTGCTAATTAACGGTATAATAAACATGTTTATTTTGAAAGTGGCGTAAGTCAATATCGATATAAGAAAAAGCATATTCGTTATAACCGATCTAGTGTAGTTAAGTACAGTAAAAATGTTATCGAAACAAATTGTATGGGATATTTTTTATATTTGTATATCTCCCAAAATATCTCCTAAAATTTTGATATTAGTTATCGTTGAAAAAAAAATGCTATTAGCTCATTCCATACTAGGGTAACTTTTATCCGGTAACTACTTCGTTTGTTTCCCCTTCACCAATAAAATCAAAAAATTGCGGCGCAAAGAAAACCCGTATCATAGATACCCGTATCAAACGGGGAAAGAAACGAAGAACAATACGGTTTCTGTGAGACCTAATGTGGCATTAGCCATTTGGAAACTTTCCATTTATTACACATTGACTAAGAAAGAATAATTTTTGCCATATAGTGGTGCCACGCACGTTATAAAAACTCTTGAGTGAGTGAGTTAAAATTGGACCAATAAAAAAACTGAACAAAATCTGAAATACAAAAAAAATCTATTTTTAGATTTATTTGCTTTTCTTTGTAGGTGCACGTGTTATTGTGGCAAAAAGGAGTTGCTATCGTAATATTGCAAACAAAAAATTCTTACATTTTTTTACGATTTGTATGGCACATACAATTTTTATTGTACGTACCTACACTAACTCATATTTTATTACCATACTAAAAGAAACCCAAATCAAGAAACTATTTCCTATTTTAGCCTGTGAGTAGAAAATAATACATATCCCAAGTATAACAAGACGAATCTCAAAATTGAGCTATCGTATTTGCCTTCGATATATTAGAAAAAAGTCGAAGAATCAATACTTTAGTATTGGTGCGTATATGTATACTGTCCCAAGTATAACAAAACGAAATAAAATAGAGCTGCGTATCGTATTTATTTTACATGTTCACGACATGAGTTTGGTAATTTTATAAAAGTGATTTTCTTAAAAAAATTTAAAGATGTGCGTTAATTTAAATAAAATTACGCCAAAATATATTTTTATATCTATTCAAATTTTTTTTGTATAATTTAATTAATTTATAGTTCAGTTTTAAATTATTAAGTGAAAAACAAGTGCGAAATAATAAACTTGATATGAGCTATATGGAAAATATTTAAACTTTTAATATTATTACTTTTAATATTATATATTAATAATCAAGGAATAATATAATCAAATCATTGTTTAATAATAAAAAATAATTAAAAAATTAATTATAATATAATTTAGATGTGTATATACGTATATATTTTTTTTATACAATAAAATATTCATTGTTCTAAACCTAAATTTTCTGTTTTGCTTTACATTTGGACGCCATATTTTTCCTCTAAAATGTATTTTCAATTATAGCCTTTTAATATGTCGTTGCACAAGATCGTTCCCGCCATATTGTTTTTTGTTGTTATTGTTCACACATACATGTATACAATTCTATTTATTGAGTTTCGTCCAGTTTCGAATAATCGCGACACTTTTCATACAGGATCTTATTCTAAGTCGAAAGCAAAACTATGTCAAAGTCGAAACTAAATAACATTATAAGTTTTTACTTCGAAATATGACAAAAAAGTCGAATCTTGTTATACTTGGGATTTGTGAGATTGCTATTCCATTACCATAATTTTAATTTTTGAAATTCTATCAATCGCGCTTGTTCTTTATCCTGAAAAAAACTAGCAACAACAACAATAAAGTTTCAAAACAAAATATAAAATTCCGATCTTGCGCGATCATTCATAACTCTCAATGCTACAAAAATAGAAAACCAAACAAAGAATATAAATTTAAAAATGGTTTTTCTAAGTATTTTGTCTAGCGGTTCTACTATAAAACTAACATTTTCCGTTTTGCTTGCATATTTATTGATATGCAACGTCTATATAATATATGGTTTTTGATATTGTGTTGTGTACACGATCGAATATTCGTTCTCATTTCGATTTATCAAAATTAAATACTCGAAGATGACAAGAAAAGGAAAAGGATCGTTTATTTGTGTGTAGCGTTTATGCGGCTAATTGAATATACATATTATGTTGTGGTGTGCTAAATGAAATGTAAGTAAAAATTTGAGAAAAAATATTTGGAGATTTATGCGATACGAAAATACCAAAGAATTTAAATTAAATATAGAATGAATGACAGCAACTGTCAAACGAGTCAAAATCGGAGGGTAAAAGAGAACGCATATAAATCAACGGGTCGTATTTAGAATTTGTTCAATCGAAATTAAAAACTACAGAAATTCACAATTATTTTTATTCCAATTTAGTACGGATTTATTTTTTTTTTATTTTCGGCAAAAAATTGTACTTATAGGTAGTTCTAAAATAAAAAATAATTATGAAAAAATAACAAGTAGAATATGAACGTAGTAATAAGAAAATTGCGATACTGTAATATAATGTTACGATTTTGCCTTGTCACTCAAGGTTCGAATCACTGGATTGTGAATAAATACAACTGCTTCAAATTTGAACTCACACAATTTATTTACACAACACAATTTATTATACAACACAAAATTCACAATTAATTATTATAATTATAACACACTTTTTAATTATCACTTTAATAATCGCTTTAATAATCACTTTAATAATCTTTCTATTTAACCTTCACTGTATCACGTTTAAAATAAGACTCAGCATTCCACGTCAACGCGCGCCTTTATATACCAAAATATTTGTTTCTCGAATAATCCTAAATGCGCAGCAAATATGTTAGTATAGAAATGACGCCTAAATGTTAAGTATAAACCACAAATGCAATTGAACAACCAATGAAACTAACCCATTCTATTCCAATCTAGGTGTCATCGTAACAATAATGTTACGGTGACACCTAGAATAGAATAGAATAAGTTAATTCATTAATTGTTCAATTACATTTATAATTTATACTCAACATTAAGGCGTATTTCTATACTAACATATTTACTGCGAATTTAGGATTATTCTAGAAACAAATATTTATTATTCTAGAAACAGTTGGGTGGAATTAAACAGCAGATGTTACAAGTGGAGCAACAAGGGGCGGACATTAAACATCAAATGAAACAACAGATGTTACAAGTAGAGCAACAAGGGGCGGACATTAAACAATCGAACCACGAAATAAAACAGCAGATGTTACAAGTGGAAGTTGGCCAAAAGAAAATAGACAAGAGGTTTCTGGAGTTATCTTCTACACTACACGGTAAAGTGGAAAAACTGCAAACAGAAGTACACGCAGAAATTCAAAATGTTAAACAAGATCTACAAATGGAAGTTAAACGTCTCGAGAAGGAGCTCAAAGATGTCAAGTCAAATGGAACAACAGGTCAAGTGATCCAGACAGTTAACGCAGTTAAGATAAAACCACCAACATTTGATGGAACAACATCCTTCAGTATTTTTAAGTTCCAATTCGAAACGGCGATTAAGCAAAATCAGTGGACTGAAGAACAATGTGTTGCAGCATTAATTGTGGCTCTTAAAGGCGAAGCGGCAGAAACACTACAAATCATTCCCGAGCAGGAACGGAACGTTTACATGGGAATTATGAAGGCGTTAGATCGAAAATACGGAAGTGACCACAAACGAGAAATCTATCGCATGGAATTGAAGGGTCGATACCAAAGAGGAGGAGAATCGCTACAGGAATTTTCATCGGCAATTGAGCGGCTCGCACATTTAGCACATTCAAATATGTCGGCCGATTACATGGAGCGAATTAAAATAGATGCATTCATTGACGGTATTCGAGATCCTGAGACACGCAGAGCGGTGATGTTGTCACCTAAGGCAACTTTCACGGAAACCATCGCTTATGCGTTAACAAACGAAACTGTTCAGGCCATCGTCAAACCAGCAATGGAAATTCGCCGAGTGGAGATTGATTCCAGAATGGACACCGAGCGAGCTACGCCAAGGTTCAGATATTGAAGTAGCAGGATTAAATGCTGTGGATATGTAATAGAATGGGTCACATCTCACGGGACTGTTGGGAGATAAAAAGAAGCGAGAAAGATCGCCATCTCCTATGAAGCGTAGATCAAACGAGGAGCAGATAGAATCCAGAAAGGAGAGTCAGACGACAGCAGAGTCGTTAAACTAAAAAGAGTCAGTTTGAAGGGGCAGAAGCTGACTCCCACAACCGATTGCCCCATAACCTCCATCCATGTTTCGAGAATAGTAAGGAGCGGTGACAGCTTAACAATTGAAGCCGATATTGATGGGAAGAAATGCATGATCACGCTGGATACGGGAGCAACTCATACGATTGTCCGTGAGGATATTATCGATGGAATTATGGAACCAGCTAATGGAATAAAGTTGCGAACGGCGACTGGAGAAAATTCAGCAATAAAAGGGAAAAAGGTCGTAAAAATAAGGATTGGGCGAAATCACTTTCAACACGAGGTGCTGGTTGCAGATATTGTAGACGAAGTCATCTTGGGGATGGACTTTATGAGAACGAATGGCTTCGTGGTGGATGTTGGACGGGGTGTATTAACCTACGATAATATCGAGTTGCCACTTCACGTTAGCGCCGTTATAGGAGAAACGAGCAGGCAAATTATAATGGATCATCGGGAGAAGCTGCCACCGAACTCGGAAACAATAGCATGGGCAAGATTGGAGGGAGGTTCTGGGCCACCCAGGTTGTGGGTTGTGGAAGCCAATGAAGCGGACAGCGGAGCCAGACAAATTATGATCGGGAAAGTTTTAGTGAAACCAGACAACGATAATAAAGTACCAATTAGGACTCTAAATCTCTCGGATAAGACGAAAACCATCAAGAAAGGGACAATAATCGGAAAATGCGAAGAAATATCTGCGATTGTGAAGTGCGAGCAGAAAAATCCGATTAATACGACTAACTCGCAAGGGCAGAAAGAGGTTGTAGAACAACTCATGGAGAAATGGACCGAAGATCTTACTAAGGGACAGAAAAATTTGGCAAAACAATTGCTCGAGCGGTACATGCCAATATTCTGCACTACACCGGACAATAATGGAAGAACCACAATGGTAAAACATCGAATAGATACAGGAGCAGAAATGTCGATTCGCCAACCACCCAGGAGATTACCATTGGCAAAGCAAGGAGAAGTGGATCGAATGGTAAAAGATATGTAAGCAGCAGGGGTAATCGAAACATCAAGCAGTCCATGGAGTTCACCAGTGGTGTTAGTCGAGAAAAAGGATGGTACCATGAGATTCTGCGTGGATTACCGAAAATTAAATGCTGTGACGAAAAAGGATAGTTACCCATTGCCAAGGATCGATGACACGTTAGACACATTATCGGGAGCTCGAATATTTTCAACATTAGATCTGCAAAGCGGCTATTGGCAAGTGGAAGTCCAGGAGGAAGATCGTGAGAAAACGGCATTCAGTGTGGGTAACGGATTATGGCAATTTAACGTTATGCCATTCGGATTATGTAACGCCCCTGCGACTTTTGAACGGCTAATGGAGCGCGTGCTAAAGGGATTACATTGGAGGACGTTCCTCGTATATTTGGATGACATCATCGTTATGGGCAAGGATTTCGACGAGCATTTAAGGAATTTGGCAGAGGTTTTGGATCGGATACAAGCCGCCGGATTGAAGCTAAGCCCAAAGAAATGCAAACTATTTAGAACGGAAGTAAAATATTTGGGTCATAAGGTAACAACCAATGGAATCCATACCGATGAAGACAAGATCGCAGCAGTGAAGGAATGGCCACGATCTAAAAACTTACATGAATTACGGAGCTTCCTTGGATTGTGCACTTATTATAGACGATTCGTGCCAGGATTCGCCAATATTGCAAAGAGTTTACACGAGTTAACCAGGAAGAACAAGGCATTCGAATGGAAGGATGATCAGGAAGAGGCATTCGTGGAACTAAGACGTCGATTATGCGAAGCACCAATCCTCGCATACCCTATACCCAACATTAAATTCATTTTGGACACCGATGCAAGTAATGACGGTATAGGAGGAGTATTATCACAGGCAACAAATGGTGAGGAGCGAGTTATTGCATATTACTCCAAGATGTTATCAAAACCGGAACGGAATTATTGTGTGACACGGAAAGAGTTGTTGGCTATAGTGGAATGTGTTAAGCACTTCCATAAGTACCTCTATGGCCAAAAATTTCTTCTACGGACGGATCATGGAGCTTTGCGCTGGTTGTTACAATTCAAAAATCCAGAGGGACAAGTAGCACGTAGGATCGAACGTTTGCAAAGCTACGATTTCCAAATTGAACATCGGAAGGGAAGCACACATGGAAATGCCGACGCATTATCAAGAAGGCCATGTCCCGTGGAATGCAAACATTGTGGGCGTGTGGAGAGTAAGGAAAACATCATCGATATTCGACTTATGCAAGTGCTACCTGATGAGGAATGGACTGATGAAATGATCAAGAAGGAGCAATTACGGGATGCTGACCTGTCATTCATCATGGAACATAAGGAAAAGGAACACCGTCCCACATGGAGTGAGATAGCTGACAAAACTCCCATTGTAAAAGCATATTGGGCTCAATGGGATAGCCTCCACATAGAAAATGGTTGTTTAAAACGAAAGTGGGAAAGCACGGATGGTAAAGTAAAACAATTGTTGGTAGTGGTGCCAAAAGATCGGATAGCGGAAATCCTCAAGGAGTATCATGGAGGAGCAAGTGGAGGTCACCTAGGGATTAATAAAACATTAGCCAAAATTCGACAACGTTTCTACTGGTCCGGATGTAGACAGTCAGTGGTAGAATGGTGTCGAAGATGTGACCAATGTGCTGCAGTAAAGGGACCAGCACGAAAAAGCCGTGGAACCATGAAACAATATAATGTCGGGGCACCATTAGAGAGAATTGCAATGGACGTGGCGGGGCCATTTCCGACCACCGAGAGCGGAAATAAATATGTGCTAGTAATAATGGATTATTTCAGCAAATGGCCGGAAGTGTACCCCATACCCAATCAGGAGACAACTACAATAGCTGATGCCGTGGTCAACAATTGGATTAGCAGATTTGGTGTACCGATGGAAATTCACACGGATCAAGGAAGGAATTTTGAATCGGTGGTATTTCAGGAGATATGTCAGATGCTTGGAATCAATAAAACGAGAATGACGACTTTACACCCACAGTCGGACGGTATGGTGGAAAGATTCAATGGCACATTGGAGGAATATCTAGCAAAGGTTGTGGAAAGGAACCAACGTAACTGGGATCGACATATACCGATGTTCCTGATGGCCTACCGATCAGCGGTACATGACACAACAGGAGTGACACCAGCTAAAACCATATTTGGGAACAATCTGCGATTACCGGGAGATTTAAAATTTGGGGCTGTTCCATCAGCAGCTCTATGCGGACAGGATTATGTCGACCGGATGAAAGAGGAACTCAATTAGGGCCATTACATGGTCAGTAATAATGTCATTACTTGCTGGGAATGACATTAATAATGATCATGTAATGTGCGTTATTGAAGAATGATGTTTAGTAATGATGTAAATCCGGATTTTCTGATTTCGAGACATCATTACTTGTGTGAGACGTAAATACTGTCATTATTAATGATAGTGTAGGGTTTTTGTCATTACTATTGTACATCATTTACATACTTTTCTTTAGTTCTACTCTATTTAAATATGTATATAAATTGTTTTTCGGGATTGCCGACGGCAAAAGGAAGCATTTGTCGTCGGGTGGAGGAATTTTTTAAAGAGTATATTATATCAAAATATTAATAGTAATGTTAAAATTATAATTTTTTTTATCACAAAAGTGAAAATATCTGTAGTATTTATTTAGGTACAGTAAACCCCCGATTTAACGGACACAAAAATATAATTTTAACATAAATATTAATATGTAAAATATTAATATAATATATTCTATCAACATTTTGATATACATAATATTATGTATACTCGTTGAAAAGATTTTTTGGCCGATGACAATATTTTTTTTTTGCGGTCGGCAACTTTTGAAAAACAGTTTTGTGTATATAGAATAGAACTAAATTTGTGTACAAAACGATTAATAGGACTTAAGTAATGACGATAATATTGACGTGTAGGAATCACCGTGTAATGGTACCAAAACTAAAGAGAGTGATGACGCAAGTAATGACATTACTGGTAATGACATTATTACTGACCATGTAATGGCCCTAAATGAAATACATCAACTTGTACGGGAGAAAATTCGGATAACAAGTGATCGAATGAAAGCTCGATATGACATACGAGCAAACAACCAAGGCTTCGAGGAAGGGCAATTGGTATGGCTTCACAACCCGCAACGGCAGAAGGGATTATCACCGAAGTTGCAACCAACATGGGAAGGCCCTTACACTGTCATTAAAAGGTTGAACGACGTGGTTTATCGCATACAGAAAGGACGGAAAGGTAAACCAAAGGTGGTGCATTTGGAGCGTTTGGCGCTCTACAGAGGAGGTGATCTGGATCCTGTTCGGGACGAACAGGCTTAGGTGGGGGGTAGTGTTACGGTGACACCTAGAATAGAATAGAATAAGTTAATTTCATTAATTGTTCAATTACATTTATAATTTATAAACAACATTTAGGCGTGATTTCTATACTAACATATTTGCTGCGCATTTAGGATTATTCTAGAAACAAATATTTTGGTATATAAAGGCGCGCGTTGACGTGGAATGCTGAGTCTTATTTTAAACGTGATACAGTGAAGGTTAAATAGAAAGATTATTAAAGTGATTATTAAAAAGTGTGTTATAATTATAATAATTAATTGTGAATTTTGTATTGTATAATAAATTGTGTTGTGTAAATAAATTGTGTGAGTTCAAATTTGAAGCAGTGTATTTATTCACAATCCAGTGATTCGAACCTTGATTGACAAGGCAAAATCGTAACAATAATGTTACGGTGACACCTAGATTAGAATAGAATAAGTTAATTTCATTAATTGTTCAATTACGTGTATAATTTATACTCAACATTTAGGCGTATTTCTATACTAACATATTTGCTGCGCATTTAGGATTATTCTAGAAACAAATATTTTGGTATATAAGGGCGCGCGTTGACGTGTATTGCTGAGTATTATTTTAAACGTGATACAGTGAAGGTTAAATAGAAAGATTATTAAAGTGATTATTAAAGTGATTATTAAAGCGATTATTAAAGTGATAATTAAAAAGTGTGTTATAATTATAATAATTAATTGTGAAAATTGTGTTGTATAATAAATTGTGTTGTGTAAATAAAATTGTGTGAGTTAAAATTGAAGCAGTGTATTTATTCACAATCCAGTGATTCGAACCTTGATTGACAAGGCAAAATCGTAACAATTGGTGACAGCGGTGGGATTGTGAATAATAAGGAAAATGATTCTCTACGGATTAAAGCTTGGGCAATTAAAGCAGCAACTGACACGGCGAGGTTTGGCCAGTGAAGGCACAAAAGCTAGTTTGGTGGAGCGACTACGTGAGGCCATGGAGAAGGAAGGTTTAGATCCAGACGTGTATGATTTCGAGGAGGATAAAACGGATGAGATCAGTATGGATAAGAAAGAAAAGGACGTACAAACGGTGGTCGAAACAACGCAAAACCCATCTGGAAGTTTCGATTTTTCGCAGTTGATGGCTGCTATGAATATGATGGGACAACAGTTAAAGCAACAAGGGGCGGACATTAAACAATCGAACCAGGATATGAAACAACAGATGTTACAAGTGGAGCAACAAGGAGCGGACATTAAACAATCGAACCAAGATATGAAACAACAGATGTTACAAGTGGAGCAACAAGGAGCGGACATTAAACATCAAATGAAATTGTCGAACCAGGACATGAAACAGCAGATGGAGCAACAAGGGGCGGACATTAAAAACCAAATAGAAGATGGCCAAAAGAAAATGGACGAGAGGTTTCTGGAGTTATCTTCTACACTACACGGTAAAGTGGAAAAAGTGCAAACAGAAGTACAAGAAATACACGCAGAAATTCAAAATGTTAAAGGGACGGTTCAATAAAAATTTGAATCGGTTAAACAAGATTTTCAAACGGAAGTTAAACGTCTCGAGAAGGAGCTCCAAGATGTCAAGGCGAATGGAACGACACAGCAAGTGATTCAGACGGTTAATGCAGTTAAGATAAAACCACCAACATTTGATGGAACAACATTCTTCAGTATTTTTAAGTTCCAATTCGAAACGGCCATTAAGCAAAATCAGTGGACTGAAGAACAATGTGTTGCAGCGTTAATTGTGGCTCTTAAAGGCGAAGCGGCGGAAACACTACAAATCATTCCCGAGCAGGAACGGAACGTTTACATGGGAATTATGAAGGCGTTAGATCGAAAATACGGAAGTGACAACAAACGAGAAATCTATCGCATGGAATTGAAGGGTCGATACCAAAGAGCAGGAGAATCGCTACAGGAATTTTCATCGGCAATTGAGCGGCTCGCACATTTAGTACATTCAAATATGTCGGCCGATTACATGGAGCGAATTAAAATGGATGCATTCATTGACGGTATTCGAGATCCTGAGACGCGCAGAGCGGTGATGTTGTCACCTAAGGCAACTTTCACGGAAACCATCGCTTGTGCGTTAACAAACAAAACTGCGCAAACCATCATCAAACCAGCAATGAAAATTCGTCGAGTGGAGATTGATTCCAGAATAGACACCGCACGGGCTACGCCAAGATTCAGAGATGGAAGTGGCAGGATTAAATGCTGGGTATGTGATAGAATGGGTCACATCTCACGGGACTGTTGGGAGATTAAGAAGAAACGAGCAAGGTCGCCATCTCCTATGAAGCGTAGACCAAACGAAGAGCAGATAGAATCCAGAAAGGAGCGTCAGACGACAGCGGAGTCGTTAAACTAAAAAGAGTCAGCTTGAAGGGGCAGAAGCTGGCTCCCACAACCGATTGCCCCACAACCTCCATCCATGTTTCTAGAATAGCAAGGAACGGTGACAGCTTAACAATTGAAGCCGATATTGATGGGAAGAAATGCATGATCACGCTGGATACGGGAGCAACACATACGATTGTTCGTGAGGATATTATTGATGGAATTATGGAACCAGCTAATGGCATTAAATTACGAACGGCGACTGGAGAAAATTCAGCAATAAAAGGGAAAAAGGTCGTAAAAATAAGGATTGGACGAAATCACTTTCAACACGAGGTGCTGGTTGCAGATATTGTAGACGAAGTCATCTTGGGAATGGACTTCATGAGAACGAATGGCTTCGTGGTGGATGTTGGACGGGGTGTATTAACCTACGATAATATCGAGTTGCCACTTCACGTTAGCGCCGTTATAGGAGAAACGACCAGGCAAATTATAATGGATCATCGGGAGAAGCTGCCACCGAACTCGGAAACAATAGTATGGGCAAGATTGGAAGGAGGTTCTGGGTCACCCAGGTTGTGGGTTGTGGAAGCCAATGAAGCAGAGAGCGGAGCCAGAGAAATTATGATCGGGAAAGTTTTAGTGAAACCAGACAGCGATAATAGAGTACCAATTAGGACTCTAAATCTCTCGGATAAGACGAAAACCATCAAGAAAGGGACAATAATCGGAAAATGTGAAGAAATATCGGCGATAGTGAAGTGCGAGCAGAAAAATCCGATTAAGACGGCTAACTCGCAAGTGCAGAAAGAGATTATAGATCAACTTATGGAGAAATGGACCGAAGATCTTACCATGGAACAGAAAAGTTTGGCAAAACAATTGCTCGAGCGGTACATGCCAATATTCTGCAGTACATCGGACAATAATGGGAGAACCACAATGGTAAAACATCGAATAGATACAGGAGCAGAAACGCCGATTCGACAACCACCCAGGAGATTACCATTGGCAAAGCAAGGAGAAGTGGATCGAATGGTAAAAGATATGCAAGCAGCAGGGGTAATCGAAACATCAAGCAGTCCATGGAGTTCACCAGTGGTGTTAGTCGAGAAAAAGGATGGTAGCATGAGATTCTGCGTGGATTATCGAAAATTAAATGCTGTGACGAAAAAGGATAGTTACCCATTGCCAAGGATCGATGACACGTTAGACACATTATCGGGTGCTCGAATATTTTCGACATTAGATCTGCAAAGCGGCTATTGGCAAGTGGAAGTCCAGGAGGAAGATCGCGAGAAAACGGCATTCAGTGTGGGTAACGGATTATGGCAATTTAACGTTATGCCATTCGGATTATGTAACGCCCCTGCGACTTTTGAACGGCTAATGGAGCGCGTGCTAAAGGGATTACATTGGAGGACGTGCCTCGTATATTTGGACGACATCATCGTTATGGGCAAGGATTTCGACGAGCATTTAAGGAATTTGGCAGAGGTTTTGGATCGGATACAAGCCGCCGGATTGAAGCTAAGCCCAAAGAAATGCAAACTATTTAGAACGGAAGTAAAATATTTGGGTCATAAGGTAACAACCAATGGAATCCATACCGATGAAGACAAGATCGCAGCAGTGAAGGAATGGCCACGACCTAAAAACTTACATGAATTACGGAGCTTCCTTGGATTGTGTACCTATTATAGACGATTCGTGCCAGGATTCGCCAATATTGCAAAGAGTTTACACGAGTTAACCAGGAAGAACAAGGCATTCGAATGGAAGGATGATCAAGAAGAGGCATTTGTGGAACTAAGACGACGATTATGCGAAGCACCAATCCTCGCATACCCTATACCCAACGTTAAATTCATTTTGGACACCGATGCAAGTAATGATGGTATAGGAGGAGTATTATCACAGGCAACAAATGGTGAGGAGCGAGTTATTGCATATTACTCCAAGATGTTATCAAAACCGGAACGGAATTATTGTGTAACACGGAAAGAGTTGTTGGCTATAGTGGAATGTGTTAAGCACTTCCATAAGTACCTCTATGGCCAAAAATTTCTTCTACGGACGGATCATGGAGCTTTGCGCTGGTTGTTACAATTCAAAAATCCAGAGGGACAAGTAGCACGTTGGATCGAACGTTTGCAAAGCTACGATTTCCAAATTGAACATCGGAAGGGAACCGCACATGGAAATGCCGACGCATTATCAAGAAGGCCATGTCCCGTGGAATGCAAGCATTGTGGGCGTGTGGAGGGTAAGGAAAACATCATCGATATTCGGCTTATGCAAGTGCTACCTGATGAGGAATGGACTGATGAAATGATCAAGAAGGAGCAATTACGGGATGCTGACCTGTCATTCATCATGAAACATAAGGAAAAGGAGCACCGGCCCACATGGAGTGAGATAGCTGACAAAGCTCCCATTGTAAAAGCATATTGGGCACAATGGGATAGCCTCCACATAGAAAATGGATGTTTAAAACGAAAGTGGGAAAGCACGGATGGTAAAGTAAAACAATTGTTGGTAGTGGTGCCAAAAGATCGGATAGCGGAAATCCTCAAGGAGTATCACGGAGGAGCAAGTGGAGGTCACCTAGGGATTAATAAAACATTAGCCAAAATTCGCCAACGTTTCTACTGGTCCGGATGTAGACAATCAGTAGTAGAATGGTGTCGAAGATGTGACCAATGTGCGGCAGTGAAGGGACCAGCACGAAAAAGCCGTGGAACCATGAAACAATATAATGTCGGGGCACCATTTGAGAGAATTGCAATGGACGTGGCGGGGCCATTTCCGACCACCGAGAGCGGAAATAAATATGTGCTAGTAATAATGGATTATTTCAGCAAATGGCCGGAAGTGTACCCCATACCCAATCAGGAGACAACAACAATAGCTGATGCCGTGGTTAACAATTGGATTAGCAGATTTGGTGTACCTATGGAAATTCACACGGATCAAGGAAGGAATTTCGAATCGGTGGTATTTCAGGAGATATGTCAGATGCTTGGAATCAATAAAACAAGAACGACGCCTTTACACCCACAATCGGACGGTATGGTGGAAAGATTCAATGGCACATTGGAGGAATATCTAGCAAAGGTTGTGGAAAGGAACCAACGTAACTGGGATCGACATATACCGATGTTCCTGATGGCCTACCGATCAGCGGTACATGACACAACAGGGGTGACACCAGCTAAAACCATATTTGGGAACAATCTGCGATTACCGGGAGATTTAAAATTTGGGGCTGTTCCATCAGCAGCTCTATGCGGACAGGATTATGTCGACCGAATGAAAGAGGAACTCAATGAAATACATCAATTTGTAGGGGAGAAAATTCGGATAACAAGTGATCGAATGAAAGCTCGATATGACATACGAGCAAATAATCAAGGCTTCGAGGAAGGGCAATTGGTATGGCTTCACAACCCGCAACGGCAGAAGGGATTATCACCGAAGTTGCAACCCACATGGGAAGGCCCTTACACTGTCATTAAAAGGTTGAACGACGTGGTTTATCGCATACAGAAAGGACGGAAAGGTAAACCAAAGGTGGTGCATTTAGAGCGTTTGGCGCTCTACAGAGGAGGTGATCTGGATCCTGTTCGGGACGAACAGGCTTAGGTGGGGGGTAGTGTTACGGTGACACCTAGATTAGAATAGAATAAGTTAATTTCATTAATTGTTCAATTACGTGTATAATTTATACTCAACATTTAGGCGTATTTCTATACTAACATATTTGCTGCGCATTTAGGATTATTCTAGAAACAAATATTTTGGTATATAAGGGCGCGCGTTGACGTGTATTGCTGAGTATTATTTTAAACGTGATACAGTGAAGGTTAAATAGAAAGATTATTAAAGTGATTATTAAAGTGATTATTAAAGCGATTATTAAAGTGATAATTAAAAAGTGTGTTATAATTATAATAATTAATTGTGAAAATTGTGTTGTATAATAAATTGTGTTGTGTAAATAAAATTGTGTGAGTTAAAATTGAAGCAGTGTATTTATTCACAATCCAGTGATTCGAACCTTGATTGACAAGGCAAAATCGGAACAATAACATATTGTTACGGTGACACCTAGAATAGAATAGAATAAGTTAATTTCATTAATTGTTCAATTACATTTATAATTTATACTCAACATTTAGGCGTCATTTCTATACTAATATATTTGCTGCGCATTTAGGATTATTCTAGAAACAAATATTTTGGTATATAAGGGCGCGCGTTGACGTGGAATGCTGAGTATTATTTTAAACGTGATACAGTGAAGGTTAAATAAAAGGATTATTAAAGTGATTATTAAAGCGATTATTAAAGTGATAATTAAAAAGTGTGTTATAATTATAATAATTAATTGTGAATTTTGTGTTGTATAATAAATTGTGTTGTGTAAATAAATTGTGTGAGTTCAAATTTGAAGCAGTGTATTTATTCACAATCCAGTGATTCGAACCTTGATTGACAAGGCAAAATCGTAACAATTGGTGACAGCGGTGGGATTGTGAATAATAAGAAAAATGATTCTCTACGAATTAAAGCTTGCGCAATTAAAGGAGCAACTGAAGCAGCGAGGTTTGGCTAGTGAAGGCACAAAAGCTAGTTTGGTGGAGCGACTACGTGAGGCCATGGAAAAGGACGGTTTAAATCCAGATGTGTATGATTTCGAGGAGGACAACACGGATGAGATCAGGGTGGACAAGAAAGAAAAGGAAGAACAAACGATGGTCGGAACAACACAAAACCCATCTGGAAGTTTCGATTTTTCGCAGTTGATGGCTGCTATGAATATGATGGGACAACAAGTGGAGCAACAAGGAGAGGACATTAAACATCAAATGAAACAGCAGATGTTACAAGTGGAGCAACAAGGGGCCGACATTAAACAATCGAACCAGGAAATTAAACAGAAGATTGTACAAATGGAGCAACAAGGAGCGGACATTAAAAACCAAATAGAAGTTGGTCAAAAGAAAATGGACGAGAAGTTTCTGGAGTTATCTTCTACACTACACGGTAAAGTGGAAAAACTGCAAACAGAAGTACACGCAGAAATTCAAAATGTTAAAGGGACGGTTCAACAAAAATTTGAATCGGTTAAACAAGATTTTCAAACGGAAGTTAAACGTCTCGAGAAGGAGCTCCAAGATGTCAAGTCAAATGGAACAACAGGTCAAGTGATCCAGACAGTTAACGCAGCTAAGATAAAACCACCAACATTTGATGGAACAACTTCCTACAGTATTTTTAAGTTCCAATTCGAAACTGCGATTAAACAAAATCAGTGGACTGAAGAACAATGTGTTGCAGCATTAATTGTGGCTCTTAAAGGCGAAGCGGCAGAAACACTACAAATCATTCCCGAGCAGGAACGGAACGTTTACATGGGAATTATGAAGGCGTTAGATCGAAAATACGGAAGTGACCACAAACGAGAACTCTATCGCATGGAATTGAAGGGTCGATACCAAAGAGCAGGAGAATCACTACAGGAATTTTCATCGGCAATTGAGCGGCTCGCGCATTTAGCACATTCAAATATGTCGGCCGATTACATGGAGCGAATTAAAATGGATGCATTCATTGACGGTATTCGAGATCCCGAGACGCGCAGAGCGGTGATGTTGTCACCTAAGGCAACTTTCACGGAAACCATCGCTTGTGCGTTAACAAACGAAACTGCGCAAACCATCATCAAACCAGCAATGAAAATTCGTCGAGTGGAGATTGATTCCAGAATAGACACCGCGCGGGCTACGCCAAGGACAAGAGATGGAAGTGGCAGGATTAAATGCTGGGTATGTGATAGAATGGGCCACATCTCACGGGACTGTTGGGAGATTAAGAAGAAACGAGCAAGGTCGCCATCTCCTATGAAGCGTAGACCAAAGGAGGAGCAGATAGAATCCAGAAAGGAGGGTCAGACGACAGCGGAGTCGTTAAACTAAAAAGAGTCAGTTTGAAGGGGCAGAAGCTGACTCCCACAACCGATTGCCCCATAACCTCCATCCATGTTTCGAGAATAGCAAGGAGCGGTGATAGCTTAACAATTGAAGCCGATATTGATGGGAAGAAATGCATGATCACGCTGGATACGGGAGCAACTCATACGATTGTTCGTGAGGATATTATCGATGGAATTATGGAACCAGCTAATGGAATGAAGTTACGAACGGCGACTGGAGAAAATTCAGCAATAAAAGGGAAAAAGGTCGTAAAAATAAGGATTGGGCGAAATCACTTTCAACACGAGGTGCTGGTTGCAGATATTGTAGACGAAGTCATCTTGGGGATGGACTTTATGAGAACGAATGGCTTCGTGGTGGATGTTGGACGGGGTGTATTAACCTACGATAATATCGAGTTGCCACTTCACGTTAGCGCCGTTATAGGAGAAACGAGCAGGCAAATTATAATGGATCATCGGGAGAAGCTGCCACCAAATTCGGAGACAATAGTATGGGCAAAATTGGAAGGAGATTCTGGGTCACCCAGGTTGTGGGTTGTGGAAGCCAACGAAACGGAGAGCGGAGCCAGAGAAATTATGATCGGGAAAGTTCTGGTGAAACCAGACAGCGATAATAGAGTACCAATTAGGACTCTAAATCTCTCGGATAAGACAAAAACCATCAAGAAAGGGACAATAATCGGAAAATGCGAAGAAATATCTGCGATTGTGAAGTGCGAGCAGAAAAATCCGATTAATACGACTAACTCGCAAGGGCAGAATGAGGTTGTAGAACAAATCATGGAGAAATGGACCGAGGATCTTACTAAGGAACAGAAAAATTTGGCAAAACAATTGCTCGAGCGGTACATGCCAATATTCTGCAGTACACCGGACAATAATGGGAGAACCACAATGGTAAAACACCGAATAGATACAGGAGCAGAAATGCCGATTCGCCAACCACCCAGGAGATTACCTTTGGCAAAGCAAGGAGAAGTGGATCAAATGGTAAAAGATATGCAAGCAGCAGGGGTAATCGAAACATCAAGCAGTCCATGGAGTTCACCAGTGGTGTTAGTCGAGAAAAAGGATGGTAGCATGAGATTCTGCGTGGATTAAAACATTGGCCAAAATTCGACAACGTTTCTACTGGTCCGGATGTAGACAGTCAGTAGTAGAATGGTGTCGAAGATGTGACCAATGTGCGGCAGTAGGGGGACCAGCACGAGGAAGCCGTGGAACCATGAAACAATATAATGTCGGGGCACCATTTGAGAGAATTGCAATGGACGTGGCGGGGCCATTTCCGACCACGGAGAGCGGAAATAAATATGTGCTAGTAATAATGGATTATGATTATGGGTATTATCCATTTTTGTACTACTTTTATCACGCACAATAATACATTTTATAAGCAAGATGACGGATTGCCTATGGGAAATCCTATATCTGGAACTCTCGCTGAAATATACTTTAACAATTTTGAACAGAAATACATTTTCAACGATGTCAATAAATCACGACAACAAATTATATATTGGTATAGATATGTGGATGATATTTTATTATTGTTTAACGGGACAACAAGACAGCTTAAAAATGTACACAATTACATCAACAGTATACATCCAAATATTAAATTCACATTGGAAATGGAAACAAATAAACACATCAATTTTCTAGATCTCACTGTCACCAACACTTGCGGAAAACATGAATTCAAAATATTTCGAAAACCCACACAAACAAATCAGACAATACATGCTTCTTCATATCACCCACAACATCATAAATTATCTGCTTATCAACACATGATTACTCGTCTCAATCATATTCCCATGAACATCGACGACTACAAAAATGAATTAAAAATCATAAAACACATAGCCATTTGTAACGGATACAACGAAAATTTGATCGTAAAAATGAACCAAAGATTTCAACATAAAGCACATACAAACTCACTCACTACATTAACAACAGAGAGAGAAGAGATATCTAAAAAATACATTGCTATAGAATACAACAGATCAACGATGAATGTTTTGAACAAAATATTCAGAGAATATAATTATGTTTTAGCATACGGCACCTCAAATAGCATTTTACAACGAGCAAACACCATTAAAAACACTCACAATACATGCAATAGTGGAGTGTACAAATTAAATTGTAGCGATTGTGACGCATTTTATATCGGCCAAACGGGTCGAAACTTCAATACAAGGTTCACAGAACATATAAAAGAAATCGGTAAACACAACTGCAAATCTAACTTTGCACAACATCTAAATCAAGAACAACACAATTACACCAGTTACGATCACAATTTAGAAATAGTACATCGTGCGAAAAAAGGAGATAGACTCAACAGGCTTGAAGAATTCAACATATACCAACACAGATTCAACCCTTTGTTGTTAAATGACAAAATGCCATACAACCACATTTACGACCTGATTATAAAAAGCCTGACCAGTCGATAGAAAAATCAAAATATTTTTATAAGTTGACAAAGAGCCTAGGCGCTCGAAACTATATAGTACTTTAAAATAAAGTTTTAATTATCACTTTAAGAAAGTAAATGTTTTTGTTTTTATTTATTTATATTTAATAATGGATTATTTCAGCAAATGGCCGGAAGTGTACCCCATACCCAATCAGGAGACAACAACAATAGCTGATGCCGTGGTTAACAATTGGATTAGCAGATTTGGTGTACCGATGGAAATTCACACGGATCAAGGAAGGAATTTCGAATCGGTGGTATTTCAGGAGATATGTCAGATGCTTGGAATCAATAAAACGAGAACGACGCCTTTACACCCACAGTCGGACGGTATGGTGGAAAGATTCAATGGCACATTGGAGGAATATCTAGCAAAGGTTGTGGAAATGAACCAACGTAACTGGGATCGACATATACCGATGTTCCTGATGGCCTACCGATCAGCGGTACATGACACAACAGGAGTGACACCAGCGAAAACCATATTTGGAAACAATCTGCGATTGCCGGGAGATTTAAAGTTTGGGGCTGTTCCTTCAGCAGCTCTATGTGGACAGGATTACGTCGACCGGATGAAAGAGGAACTTAATGAAATACATCAATTTGTACGGGAGAAAATTCGGATATCAAGTGATCGAATGAAAGCTCGATATGACATACGAGCAAATAATCAAGGCTTCGAGGAAGGGCAGTTGGTATGGCTTCACAACCCGCAACGGCAGAAAGGATTATCACCGAAGTTGCAACCCACATGGGAAGGACCTTACACTGTCATTAAAAAGTTGAACGACGTGGTTTATCGCATACAGAAAGGACGGAAAGGTAAACCAAAGGTGGTGCATTTAGAGCGTTTGGCGCTCTATAGAGGAGGTGATCTGGATCCTGTTCGGGACGAACAGGCTTAGGTGGGGGGTAGTGTTACGGTGACACCTAGAATAGAATAGAATAAGTTAATTTCATTAATTGTTCAATTACATTTATAATTTATACTCAACATTTAGGCGTCATTTCTATACTAATATATTTGCTGCGCATTTAGGATTATTCTAGAAACAAATATTTTGGTATATAAGGGCGCGCGTTGACGTGGAATGCTGAGTATTATTTTAAACGTGATACAGTGAAGGTTAAATAAAAGGATTATTAAAGTGATTATTAAAGCGATTATTAAAGTGATAATTAAAAAGTGTGTTATAATTATAATAATTAATTGTGAATTTTGTGTTGTATAATAAATTGTGTTGTGTAAATAAATTGTGTGAGTTCAAATTTGAAGCAGTTGTATTTATTCACAATCCAGTGATTCGAACCTTGAGTGACAAGGCAAAATCGTAACAATATGATTCTATTATGTTTACAAAAAGAAAAAGTCCAACAACAACAACAACCAGAATTCGTTTCTTACATTTTTTTGATTTATAACTTAAATTAATGATAATTTTATCACAAATCACTTTGCTTTTAACATAATTTACATTTTATTTTATATAAACACTTATAAATGGTAAGGAATTTTTTTTCGAATTTTTCGATGCGCATTTTGATAACACTTCACAAAGCACTTCATTGCAATATTTTAATGTTCAAAGTTTTCAATATTTATTCACAAACTACACAAAATAACACGATACACAAACTGTTTTATAATATTTTATTTTTTTAAATTAATAATATTACGATTTTTTAAGAACACAAAATTTAGCGATTCACTTTTTACAACAACAACAACTTGTCCCGTTAGCATTTTCTTTGGCATCTGAGATCACCATATGCATTTTTTATATAACCATCCTGTTCCCACATGACTCAAAAGAGATAGCAAATATTATATTGATTTTTATATGGGAAAAAAATAGTTGCTGCTCTGGTTAATGTAACTCTATTGAAAATACTGGTGAAATTATCAATCGAAAGGTAAAGTTGTTTTCTAATGGTCGCAGTGAATAAACATGTATTATACATATAGATATTTGTGTTTACTTTACATTATGTATATACCAGCTATCTATACTGATTTTACCAAATTAATTACATACTTTTTCTACGTGTACTATACGGATGATTGTGATTTTAATTTAAGAATATTAAAATAACAAAACTCGTAATTATTTTATTTGGATAAAATGAATGAAATTAGGTCAAACTGGAAAGATTGCATTGGGGAATGTATTATGTATTTAGATTTGTTTCTAAAAAATGATCAAGCATACAATTGTTTATTAACATTTTTCCTTATTTCATATTATCTGAAGCATGGTAGTAACAAATTTGTTTTGGCTAGCTTTTGCACATCTCTCGAGATGATGAAAATTACAGCTCGGTATTGATTTTAACCAAATTTGCCGTAAACTTAATACTTCGATGTGGTGTATAGAATTATGGTGTTTCATTTTTGCAAACATGCAGTTTCATTTTTGAACTGCTAACCCTAGTTGTGATCAATCGATTCATGAGTTTACATTACTAGTGCACTGCCATTTTCCAGCCACCAACCACCCCTTTACCATGAAAACCACCCCACATTTCCGAAGCATAAACGACCACTTCTTTGAAAATTTCAAAAACAGATATCGCGATATCGGATAATAAAAGAAGATTGATTTGACCTCCCCATAGAAGCGCAATTCGAATTTTGACATGTAACTTTTGACCATGAAAACCTATTTATTTATTATTATTCAATTTATTTAGCCACCCCACTATATTTATTTATTTCCATGCCTAAGCGAACATCTGATAATTTTTGGCTGGCGGATTTTTAGATAAGCCTGACAATTTACGAAAGTGCGCGCTAAATTATTAACAAAGTAATTAAACTATGAACAGGAATATGTTTTACCAAATCTTTTCAAAAACAAAAATTTTCAGCGATGTCTAAGCATAATCACTAGTAGATATGAACTTGGGTGATACTTAAACTTACCTTAGATCGGCATGGATCTTTTCAATAAAAACCGTTGAGCCCGTAAAGGGATTTTCTAGATATCGTAAATTATTCATATAATATTGCGAATGGGATTGCTCATAAATCATAGCAATTCACATAAATTTCAGATAAGTCTGAGCATAATCAATAGTCCATATATGAACAGAGAATTTGAATTAGTGTGTATGTGTTATTAAAGTTGACGACCCATCTTCCTTATCAGTACTATAGGTTGGAGCTATGCAATGCACAGATTGTTCTATGCAAATCGGACATATAGCTATACGTCCGAGAATTAGCTACTGCGTAAGGTAAGAAAATTAAAGAAATACCGGGAAATAGTTGGGAGTGCTTCGGCCCCAGAACCGATTACAAAGTTAATAAACAAACATATAAAACAAGCTCAAATTTTTTTATTGGAATAGTGCATACCAATTTAGATAAACCTGAGTATCCTGTATCCCACACACACTAGTGCTTATACTCAAACATCTTGAAATTTTCAAATTTCATTTGAAAATGAACATAAATGGTTGTTTTGATTTAGTTTGTGAATGAAAGACCGTTGTGAAGTTATGGACACTTTAAATTTTTGAACACTTTTAAATTTACGCGAGTGTCCAAAAATAATTTTGTATACATAATTTTGATTTTAGACAGATATTTGCACACGTGTACATTTCTAAAAAATGTAAATACAAAAAAAAAATTGTTTATAAAAAAGATCAAATTTTTGTATTTCATATACTTATTAAACTTTTCAGAAATTACTTTAATCACCAGGAAAATGGTATACGCACTATATGTATGAAAGAATGTCGTGTTAGCTTTTGGTAAATTACACAAATCTCAGAGATTGGCTCTCATAGTTGCTGTATAGGTTTGAAAGGGAATTATAGAATTTAAATCACCTAATGCCATTTCGAATTATAGCCGTAGGTGCATTTTTCAAAACGACATTTTAAAAAGTGAACAAGATGAAATGAAATATTTTAATCGATTATGAATCTAGAATTATGTTTTCATTAATTTCTGGAATATGACCAACATATTCCAGAAATTAATGAAAAGATTTAGAATAAAATTGATGACATGAAATTGATTATGACAAATTTCTTCTACATGTTTTATATAAAAACTTTAGTAGGTATGTTATAAGAAAGGTAACCCCCCGATTCTAACGTACAGTTACAGACGTATTTTCAGTCTTAGCAAAAACTTTTGTCTTAGCGAAGACTATAAACTTTTAATTCTTATTCTGCACTTAGTCTTATATCAGTAGTCTTAAAAAATTGTCTTCGTTAATATTAGCGAAATAGGTGGTCTTAGGCGTCATAGTTTTGACATTAAAAAGAAACAATAATTATATGTATTTCGAATTGAACTGTCGCTTTTCGTTCATAAATTTGAAACAATATCGTGTAAATTTGATTTAGCAGCCTTACAAAAGTGTTTGGAGAGTTTATAATATATTATTTAAGACTACTGCCTTCAGAATTTCAATGAATACTTTAGTCTTAAAAAAAAGTTTTTACAATAAAGTTTTAACTAAGATGATCTTAGTAGTCTTAGTGTATGTTTCGACCAAAGAATTCGTTGCTATTTTAGCAAAGCAGCTCACACGGATAGTATACATACAAAAAAAATTTTGTTCAAACACAAATTTTTTTATACACACATATTAAAAAAACAAAGCAAATAGCAACCAAAAAGTACTAATGCCGAGATGTTTTTTGGTTGCTATTTTTACATTAGTACTAAAATATAAAATTTCCCATAGGAAATTTAATATTTGTTCATCCCTTCACTCATGAATGACAGCTCTCGTGTTGCATACATAATTTTGCATACAAAAATCGTTTGTTAATTAATAATATTAATATATATATAACTACAATACATATTATATATTAATATAATAATTAATAATTTTAAATTAATTAGATTTTTTAGAACCCCTTAACAAATTATTGGATAAGCTATAGGTAACAGATCTGTGGTGTTGAATGACATGAAACAACATTTTAGTGATCAAGTGGCCATATCTTTATGGGAACTTCACGAAAAAAAGAAGTGTCAAGCCCAACTACATATATTTTATGAGTTATATGAATGAAGTGATTCCAAATAAATAGTTCAAAAATAATTTTGTAATTGCTGTATTTTATTTTTATTTATATAAAGTTTTAGACAGCTCCCCATTTCTACGGTATCGACCCATCGGTCATAAAACTAGCTTACTTCGCACTTTAATAGCTGTTAAAGTTGAGTTGTATAATATATAATTAAATAATATATATTGTATGAAATTTTTGAATATTTGTGAACAACAAAAAATTGTATGAAACGTCAAAATGATTCTAATACTTACAGAGGGATATCAAATCAACGTACTCACACAAATAAAGCAACACAAATTTCCCTTTGCTAAAATAGATACGAATTCTTTGGTCGAAACGTACACTTATCTTCAGCATGGGGGGGGGGGGGGGGGTAAATAGGTAAATACCTTCATTGGAATTACACATTATTTGAAGATTTAGTGTGCATGTAATATTCTGTTTCACCTAAATTTTTGAATACAGCTTCGAAGTTCTAGTTAGGTACTACAATTGCATGATCGTATCGGATTATTCCATATTGGAATACATCTCATGCAAGTATTTTCTGAATTTATCTTTAAAGATATTAGTTTCAAGATATGTAGCATTTGCGTACGCCGCCACTATAGTTATTTTTTGAGGGTTTTTCCTTCATTTAGGGTCCTACCCAAGATCAGCTAAATAGTGCATTTTTAAGAAATTATAACAAAATTTATGTTTATCGGACCTATATAATATGGTAGATATAGCAGATCATATCAACCGCGAAAGAGTTGGGAGTGCTTAGGTCCCAGGACAGATTGCATAGAATAAAAACATAACATAACATAATTAGAGGAGTGAATATGTTGCCGCCAATAAGAGACTTTCTTTTACGACGTATGTATACATAGATCTCGAATACACCCCACTTGCTTTCTAAAGTGAAAACTTAATGTTACTTGTCTTTTGGTAAAATTGTTTTGCACAATCAGAAATCATAATTCCTGCGTAAATTTCAGAAAACCAACAAAGTTAACCCTTGTTGAAAATTTAATCTTTATATTTATTTATTGCTTTTATCTTTAAATCTATAACTTTTCAACATCAGTGCAAAAATTGAAAAAGCTCCTGTGGAAGCTGCCTCTTCTGGTACATAAATTTCCACTAAATTTTGCAAGAAACTCGCAATTAATGGAAAAATGTTATAAAGTATGAAGATTTATTCAGAATAGTCAATCCGACTGGGCTATATAGATGTCGAACTTTGGTGAAATAAAGTTTTATCTTATAAAAACTCATCATTTCTGGTAAAAATATCGGTACAAAACTATCACATATTGAATTAAATGTATTTGAAAGGAAATTTACACTCATTTTGTTTATAATCGTTGTTTTATAAATGTTACATAAAAAATCTTCAATTTGCTCTATTTTTAAATGTAAATAAAACATGTGAGATATCCACTCAAATTTTTCTTCTGTTTGAAAGAATATTTTATGGTGGCACGTATTCGGGAGGTCTAATTTTTAATGAATCGCATAAATCTGGCTGAATTTGCTGGATGGCGTTCGTTATGGTTACTTTGACGGCATAAATTGTTTACGATTTACTCGCATAGACCTGCGATTTCAGATAGCCGCAACGAAAGAAGTCGAAGGGTGTTAAATCGCATGATCTCGATGGGCAGTTCACGTCACCGCTGCACGAGATAACCATGTTCTCTAATCGCTCGTGTAGACTCTCCATCGTGACATGTGTTGTGAGGCTTATAGCGCCGTTCTGTTGAAACCTAATGTTGTCGGTTTCCATATCATCCAGATGGTGGTCGCTATAGCCGTCCATGGTTTCATCCCGATCAGTCAATTCATCTGGGCTGTAGAGAAGCTAGTCTTGACAGAACCGCATACGCAGATGTAATCAGAGATATTTTAAAATATCACATATTTTGACTGTGGCGATATAGCGAATGTTAAATCTGCAAAACTCGCAAGATCAATATTTTTCATGGTTACGTTACTTTATTTTAATACGTAAAATAAAATGATCTGAACAAATTTTGTTTCAAATATAATTTACAATATTTTGGTTTTTAATGGTTCTTTACTGAATGTTATACTGTTATGGATTTTAATTTTTTTCGATTTCTCCTACTGAGAACATTATGCATACGATTCTGCAATATGTTTGCATTAAATTAACACGTTTTCAATGTAAATACTTGAAATTAGTTTTAAACAAATTGTATTTCTTAAATTAGAAAAAACTACTTTTAGCGTAAACCAGGAACAACGACGGCGATGATTTTGCATAGGAACATGCGACTAAATTTGTTTTCAAATAAATGATATTTTTTGTTTTAAAAATATCGATTCAGTTCAAAAATTATTTCGAAAACAATAAGACCTGTTTGCGTAAGGTTATTACAATTCAAAATGAAGTACATATTTAACTGTACAAGAAAAAATTGAAATGGTCCTGGTTTATGGAGAAGCTGGCCGTAGTCTTGATAATGCGGTCAATCTCTACGATTCGCGTTTTCCAAATAGGATTCGGTCACGTGCTTCATTTTACCGGACTATCAAACAATTCACTGCTGATGGAAGTATTCGACAGAAGAAAAGGACCCGTCGAGCAACAGTCACTGAGGAAAATAACGAATGTATTGGCTGCAGTAGCTTATAATCCGCATATAAGTATACGAGAAATAGCTCGCGAATCCGGATTATCCCAGACCAGTGTTTGCAAAATTTCGAACCGACATAAGTATCATCCGTTTCATATGAGTTTACACCAAGATCTTCATGGCGTTGATTTAGAAAATTGGGTAACATTTTGTCAGTGGGCAGTAAAACAAATTCAGCAAAATCCCAATTTTTTCGCTATGTATTGTTCTCCGATGAGTCGTCTTTTACAAACCATAGAACGACTAATCGACACAACATGCATTACTGGAGTGTTGAAAATCCCCACTGGCTTCGCCAAGTTGAACATCAGCGCCCTTGGACTGTCAACGTGTGGTGTGGAATAATTGACAAACAACTCATCGGCCCCCATATTATTGATGGCAACTTGAATGGTCAAATGTACCGAGACATTTTGGAAAATGAACTGCCAACATTATTTGAAAACTTGAGCTTAGAATTGCGACAGAACATGTGGTTTCATCATGATGGATGCCCAGCACACTATTCGTTGGTAGCACGTGAAGTACTTGATCGTGATTTCAATGGTCGCTGGATTGGTAGAGCTGGTCCGGTAAATTGGCCTGCCAGATCAGTAAATCTTATTTCGCCAGTCTTTTTTTGTGGGGCTATCTCAAAGACAAAGTATACCAACAAGTACCAACAACACGTGAGAATATGATTGAGCGAATAAGAAATGCTTGTGCCGAAACTCCAGCATACATGCTTCTAAGTTGTGTACATTCATTTGAAATGCGGATTAATAAGTGCATTGAAGTCGAAGGCCATCATTTTGAGCACTTTAAAAGATGATGTCTACGTCGTTGTTCCTGGGTTACGCGAAAAGTAGTGTTTTTTTAATTTAAGAAAAACAATTTTTTTAAAACTAATTTCAAGTATTTACATTGAAAACGTGTTAATTTTAATGCAAACATATTGCAGAATCGTATGCATAATGTTCTCAGTAGGAGAAATCGGAAAAAATTAAAATCGCCTATTACAGCGCCATCTATCATGAATCGAAAAAAATGTTTCAAGAAAATCCTACGTACTTTTAGCCGTGGAATCCGAATCTGCAATAAAAAATAGGGGTTCCTCTCTTAATTCCCAAGTTGGCCTGCACCCCCTTTACAAACAGGGGCGGGGGTCCTAATTTTAGCACTAAAGTATTTCCCCTCCAGAATGATTTAATTTTGATAATGGTCATTTTTATCGTAGAGGGCTTATTTTCCGAGATATTTGAAAGTTTCAGGTGAAAAAACTCACCCGGTATATACTTTCCAACGTATAGGTGCCACTTCTCGTGGACGATTTTTACCTAAAATCACTGTGATCTATTAATTTATAATAAAGTCCTAAGAATGAAGATTCATCCCGATCAATAAATCAATCTGGGCTGTACAAAGGCTGAATTTTTGTTCTGAATAGAACAACGGTTCTTCCGAATAGAACATATCACATCAATTATAAAACCCTCCGACGAGGCCCAACCATTTTTATCGAAATAATAATGCACACAAATTAAGTTAGGACTGCGTGTTTGTAATTTTTGTGACGTGTGAATATATATATATATATATATATATATATATATATATATATATATATATATATATATATATATATATATATATATATATATATATATATATATATATATATATATATATATATATATATATATATTCGCATATAAGCGCGACGAGTGGTATATCTCCAGAGGAGACACAGCTGGTGGCGAACCCTAATAAGATACCTAGCGAGCTCCGCGACCGACTATTCATTGGCAGGGGGAAGGGGGACACATCGGACTGTAAAGGAGGAGATGTAGACCTCTTTAAGTTTTGGGGACTGCGTGGGGAGTGAGACGAAGGATACCGTCGACTCCATCGGGTCAAATTAATCGATGTAGCACGGCTGTCGTAATAAGGTTAGTGAATTCTGTTAACAATGATCAGGTTTGTGCAGATAAACTTATATCCTACAAAGGCTGCTTCGGCGGCGCTACACCCTATTTTACGCTTGTGGGACGGAAAAGAGAAGAACATGTATACTGGTGTTCAATAATATAAATGCTTATCTACTTCCAGCTTATTGCAACGGGAACATAACTGCAGTCTGCATAGAGACGGAGGGGAGATTCTGGCTTGCTATACTGAGGGCACTTATCAGTGACGCGGAAAGGAGGAAGGTGGGAGCTATCCCGGGGTGTGACGCGAACGCACACCACACATCCGGGGTAGCTCGGTCATCAATCAACTATTAGCAATATAGATCAGAAACCCACCTTTATTATTAGTAATAGACAGGAGGTTCTAGATGTTACTCTGGTCTCTGAATTTATTTTGCAGATGATCAGAGAATGGAGGGTGGCGAAGGAGGATTCCTTCTCCGACCATCGTTATTTAACGTTTAAGCTTAATCTCCAAATTAAAAATCAATACGTGTTCAGAAATCGCAGGAGGACAGTATGGCGTATATATAGGATGATACTGGAGGGATCATTCCATCTAGAGTTCCAGGACTCCCCGACACGGGTAGTGAACTGGTGACTCAATGGTGAATATTCTTATTAGGGCTTGCAATATCTCTATGAGGGAAGCTTGCCCATTAACAAAGCTGAGGTGAAAGCGAAAACCTGTTTGGTAGACTTCGGCACTCGCGGAGTGCCGAAAAGCTTTCAATAGAGCATGCTTTCAATAGAGCGAAAAAATCTAGAGAAATTCAAGACTGGGACTTCTATAAGGAATGCTTCAGAGTTTACAAAGAGGAAAAAAGGAAGGCGCAAAGGAAGTCGCGGAGGCGCTTCTGTGATAGAATGGATGGGGTCTCGGAAACCTCGCGCTTAAGAAAGATTCTCTCCACTAGTCCAGTTGTTCCAGCGTTTCTCGATATCGAGGGCGCGTTCAAAAACGAGAAGGTGGAAGCAATTATGGAAGAAATGCTGCCACTTGAGCTCGAAGACCCAGTCACCAGGCTGATTGATCACTTCCTAGAAGGAGAAGGGTCATACGGAGGATGGGGGAAGTTTCCGTCAGGCGAGATTCCTATGGATTATTTTGGAAATTCTTCACCGACGGCTCCAAGCTCGATGGTAGAGTGGGATCTGATTTATTCTGTGGGGAACTAAATGTAAGTTTATCTTTTCGTCAGCCTGACTAGTGCAGTGTGTTCCAGGCTGAAGTTATACCGATTGAAGAGGTCATGAACTGGTTGAAGCATAATGTAATATCGTTAACTGATATCACTATCTATGTGGGCAATCGAGCGGCCATTCTTTCGCTGGATTCAGTGTGCCTCGCGTCAAGGATGGCGTTGGATTGTTATTCATCTCTTAACGAGATGAGTGAACATTTCAATATCCAGTTGATCTAGGTCCGGACCATTCTGACGCTGAGGGCAATTGCAGGTCAGACGAGTTAGCAAGGTTCGGTACGACTCTCCAACTGGAACCAGGGAGAGAATGTGTAGGGAGGCCTATGTCTATGCTGAAAGCAGCAAGCCATAGGAAAGCAGTTGCCTTGGCAAATAGAGAAGTCTGGGTCTGAATGCAAATGACTTCTATAGAAGCTGCAGGGACTAGGAGGAGGAGACTCTTGCTCACTTCCTTTGCGCGTGTCCTGCACTAGCTGACAGAAGACATGATCACTTGGGAAAATACACTATGGACAGCCTCTGTGGTCTTGATAGCTGTAATGTGCGAGATCTTTTACGCTATATTAACAGTACTAATAACTGTTTTTTTAATTAATATTCTATTATTATTTCTATTATTTGCTGTATACTCCATTATACTTGCAAAAATTCTCGCTTGATTTTCATAATCTTTTGGACACTATTCTTCTTTTTCGCTTGATTTTCATATTCTAAAGAATTTAACGTCAATAAAGACCTAATGTCTAAAACATAAATATCATTATCACAAAATGATTCAAGAAAATAAGAGAATAACTAACGAAAGTATTTGTCGTGTTTTGTTCTTTACTGCCACCTGGGTAAAAAAACGGTGAGCCGTCAACATAGCACTACGTCATCATTTTAGCTAAGAGTAAAGGTAGCTTTGAATTTATTGACTTTTTCCCTTTGAAGTTTACTATCTCGATATTCGATAGGTAAAACTCTGCTGAACACCAGAATGTTTTCCCTTTACCCGAAACTAAAAACCAATGCAAGTTTTTCTTTTCTAAATAGCATGATTTAGAAGGTTTTGATTTTGTTTTTGTTAACTTTTTCAAAATAATTTTGTATTACATTGAAATAAATATTCATACTGATATTAAATAACAATAATTAAATATTATGAAAATAAATTAAAATTGACTTACCATTACCCATCCATGAATTTGTCATTCCTGTCTGAGCAGGTACCACCGGGGCTGCTGCAAATATATCAGAAAATGGATTTCCTAACTGCAATAAATCATCTGAAGCTTTTGAGTTATTCATTTGCATGGTATTTGGTGCTGTTGGTGAACCAAACAAATCAACAATAGGGACTGAAGTTTGTGATGCCGATGGTGAAGATAAGAAAGGGTTTGTAAGAGCTCCGCTATTAGTAGGTGACGATACCTTAGTCTAAAATTTAATGAGAAAAATATAATTTAGAACATTTCATTAAAACTATATTTATGATCATAGTTTAACCTTATATTTATTCATTGCCGCCTCTTCCTCTGCTAACGCTTGTGCTTTAATTTCATCGTCAATGCCATTACCGCTTGTGTCAAATCTAGTAGATGCTGCGGCTGTCCCGAATGAAGAGCTAGTAGAAGATAGGGCAGACACACCACTCTTTACGTTCTTTTGGTTGCTATTTAGTGTATGTTATGTGTTTTGTTTTCAATGGAAATTTGGTGTACTTAGGGTAATTTTAATTGTTTTTTTTTTGTTCAATTTTTAATTTAATTTAATTATTAATAATTTTTCAATTATTAATAATTCATGCAAATCATAAATTTAATTTCACAATAATATTTATAAATCAAGGTTTTATTATTCATTAAATTCAAAAATTTTCAATAAAAAAAATGTTTTTAACGAAGCAAACACAATAAATAATTAACAGTTTAATATACGAAGGTCGAGAGATAAACCAGAAAATAAAATAAAATATTTATTTAAAAAACGAAGTACAATTTTGATCGATATTAATAAAAAATATTCATTATAATTTAGCAAATTAAAATTAAATATAAAACGAAATTTAAAAAATTATAATTTATAATGAATTAAAATTACACATAAGCATTTTAATAAAAGGATAGAGGAAGGTTAAGTGAAACGAGGAAAAAATAAAAAATAAAATATTACATATTAGTCGTCTAAATTTCTAAATACAAAAAATTAAATTCATATGTGTCAATTCATAAGACAAAATTAGCAGATTAATTTTAGTAAATTAATTTTTACTATTTTTATAGTAAAAAAGGACTACATAGAGTTATTTAAGTGTATAGGGGTGTTTCAAGGCGGTTTTTAATTTATGTTTACGCTTTCTAATAAATTGATCGAATGCTATTTATATGTAAGAAAATAACCAATATATTGTTCTATTTCTAAGGTTTTCGTTGTGCATATCCATCAAATTTTGTTACGTGAAATAACATCACATTATATTCAAACTTACTATGTTCAAATTCGTCATGTAAAACAAAATTTAATTAATATTACTAAAGCGCGATTTAGATGATGAAAAAATGTTGTCCCATATACAATATAAATTTTTCACATTAGTTGAATAGAGAAAGAAATATAAACTGCCAAAAATAATATTTGTTGCCATAAAATATACACGGGTCGATTATATTTTATGGCAGTATTTTTACTTTATGGCAGAATTTGCTAAAAAAAAAGACAAAAACGAACAGCAAAATTTTTGCACGATGGTATTCTGTTCTTGTCATACACACGAACATTTTAATATACCAAACTCTTCTTTTTTTGCACTCCAACATTTTTTTATCATGTAAATCACGCTTAAATATTAAGAATGAAAAATTAAATGCTCATACACTCGGTTCTCATATTAGTTATAGTGTTGTTTCGGTAAATATGGTATATTCGGAAATATAATAGTTATATTATAGCTCAACATAATTCAAGTTCAATATGTAAAAAAGAAACTAAAAGTCTAATAATACCCTCTAAAGAAATTTGCGAGGCCTCGCCAAATTGACTCAAAAGCGAGTCGCAAGCGAATTAAGATTTTCATACGACACCAATACATGGAAAATTAGTATAGTATAGGCGAGCATATTTACTATGGGTAAGGTAGCCATTTTGTTTATTTTCACTAAATTGACGCATTTAGTGTGGAATAGTTGTGAAAAATTTGATTATTGATAAAAAATATTAAAAAATAGTAATAAGTGTACATATATAATAAATATTAATAAAAGTTAATAGTGTAGTATTAATTAATAGTGTTAATATAGTATTAATAATATAATATAGTTTGTAAGTGTTAAGTAATTATAGTGTTAATTTTTTTCATAAGAACATTTCAAAAAGATGGACAGTAAGGCATATTATCACATAAGATGAGATATTGCGGATATTTGTGACTTTATAAGTGATACCGAACATAATAGAGATCCGATAGTGCTGCAGAATGTTGATATCGCTGAACTTATGTGTTGTGACCTTGAAACTAATTGATGTGAAAATGAATATGACGATTCAAATGAAAATGAATATGCATCAACTACTACGACTTTATCGGACCAGTTAGACGATTTCCAAACTATGAACATATCGAATGATATAATCGAATGGTTTGTTGAATTCAACATTACAGAGGCAGCTGGAAATGGTTTGCTAAAATGTTTAAGCAAGTATCATCCAAACTTGCCCAAAAATATACGAACGATAAAAAAAACACCAAACGAATCGAACAAACCTATTGTTCTCATGGGTGAAGGATTATATTCACATATTGGATTGAGAAAATATGATAAAAATTTTCTTAGAAACAGTAGATAAGAAAGTAACGTAGTACGTATTGACATCGGCGGCATTGATGGTGTGCCTTTAGCCAAAAGTTCTACACATCAATTGTGGCCAATCTTGGGATATTATCTTGGGATATATTCTTAATTGCGATATTTCATGGACTTAAAAGCCATTGTGTGCCAATAGTTTCCTACAATGCTTTGACGATGAATTAATCGACTTGAATCAACATGGTATCTCGTTTGAAAACAGGAAAATTGGTAGAAATAAGGTCGATTATTTGCGATTCCCCAGCACGATCTTTTATATTGGGTAAGTTATTTGTATTTTGAGTACATATTTTAAAATAAATATTTCATATTTAGCTTTAGTTAATAGAAAATTAATCAATTATTTATTAAGAAATTCCAAATGTAATTTCACAATATTTTATTAAAAACTCAGGCCTATTTGGAAATTCGATTCGTTTCGTTTCGAATGAAATTCGTATTAGATGACAATCAAATTAGTATCAGATATGCTCGTTTCTTATTTAAATGAAATAGGAATTTCATTCGATACGAAACGAATCGTATTTTTCTTTTATCAACAAATATATTGTCTAGGAATAGCTCCCTGAATGACTTATGTCACAACAATTTGATATTCAGAAATAAGCCTGCAGCTGATACGTTTATTAATTAAATACTTGTTTTTCTATTTAATCAGGCGCCAAATCTCATTCGGGGTATAATAGCTGCACTAAATATACTATATAAGGCATTTATTTACAACAAAAGGTCTGTTTCCCATCGATGGTAAATGCTCTCCGTACTGATAATAGCTTTCGCAACAAAATACATCCAGAACATCATGTCCGTCTCGACGGAATTCTTGATAAGGCAAACTTCGATTGCGTCAGTTGATTTCCAGTAGACTATAGTAGCATAGAAAAATAAGTTTACCATAGATTTCTCATTTTGATAAATCGACAGATAAAAATGAATTGAGTAAAAAAGTTCTAACAATTCCAATGTCATGATTGTATTTGTGACTTTACATTACGCGCAATATAAAGTCACAAATACAATCATGTCATTGGAATTATCAGAACTTTTTTACTCAACTTATTTTTGTTTCTAAATTTATTAAAATGAGAAATCTATGGTAAACTGATTTTTTCTATGATAGTAGTATTCAAATCTCGCTGGAATTCTGACAGTTCTCGCGCAGGCAAAATATGGCGGATACGCAGTGATGTATTAAGTATAATAATACCAGTTTATTGTTTACATTTTTATGTTGTATTTTTATTACTTAGCTGTATAATTTAACTTTGTAAGAATCACTGACACTTTTGAAATTAATATTTAATTCGATAAGCAACGAATTAATTCATAATTCCATTAAATTGAAAACCTTTTTTGCTTTTTTATGTTGTTGTGGTTTTGTTAGATATGAATGACATTTGGTTATTTATTTTCCCTAATTCGTACCAAAATTAAATGTTGACATTGTTTCCAAAGGCGTGTAATTTTTTTATAGATGTATTAATTTTCACTTGAAATATCATTGTAATAACATAAATACATGATCATTTTGAAAGTTTTATGTATTAAAAGTGAAATATAATTCTTTTTAATGGTTATTTATTATTTTATTTAGGTTTACTATCTAAGATAAATGCGACCCATCAAAATTTTTATAATTTTTTTTTCTACATCACTGAAAGCTGCGCAGAACAATTAAACAAATTTTTTTTAAGATCTGAATAGGACTATACATGCATTGTGTATTGTTAGGTGTAATGCGGCAAAAGCTTAATATTTTGATTAAGCAACGCAAGAAACCATTTTCACTAAAGAAGAATGCTATAATCGCAATTTTTGAACGCCTTAAAATACTGAAGAAATGTATGCCATTGGAATTTGTAAGAAAACAACGCACGTTGGATGATATGGAATTCTGGAAAGCAACTGAATATTTCTATGTTATACGGGATTGATTACCTTTGAACATATTATTGAAGAAAAATATTACAATCATTTATTGTTATTAGTATGTGCCATCCGAATATTGTGCAACCCGGAAGACTGTTTGACGAATAATGATTGTGCTGCTCATTTGTTAAAAGAATTTGTTACACAATTTTCTAATATATATGGTGAAGAAAATGTGTCTTACAACGTTCACAGTTTACTTCACTTGTGTGTTGTTGTAAAAGTTTTTGGACATCTGGATTCTTATAGCGCATTCAAATTTGAAAAAAATATGCAGAGTATTAGAAAATGGTAAAGAAAGGATCATTTCCCATTCAATAAATTCTAAACCGACTAAAAGAAAGAGAACATTATTCAAAATCACGAAATCAATTACATAGAAACAACCTCTTTTATCCGGAAATCTATTATCCGGAATAATATCTAATATCCGGAATAAGTTTTTTTTTGTATTCTTTCATTTTTCTTTTATTTACCTTATTTTCCAAAAATGAAATAATTTTTTTACTACGTAATTAACTAAAATAAATTTAAAATCTTTATAAATGACACTGAAGTTTAAACAATAGAAAAATATTCTGTTTTACTATGAAATTATTAAAAAAATCTTTTTTCTGAAAAAATCTTTTATCCGGAATTGTTTGCCCCAGTCGTTCCGGATAAAAGAGGTTATGTATTATTAGGTATTATGCAATCCAATATTTTCACTTTCATATTCTTACCCAAATAATTACTGCTTAATACAAGGAAAAATTTTAAAAACTTTATTGAATAAAATAAAATATATGAAACGATTTCTAAATATAATGTAACTTTAAATATCAAATTTTCAATAAAATTATATGTTTTTATAATTATGTTTAAAATTTTATTATTTTTAATGAAAAATGCAAATAATTGAAAACATACTTATAAATTTGACTGATTAACATATATTAAATTAAAATAAAATTTTAAGTATGTATTACAAATGTAAAATGAATTTCTAGAAAGATAATACAAAATGATTTATAAAATGTTAGAAATAAATATATACGAATTTATTGAAACCAACGTTTTGAATTTTATTTTTCAGACATTATTTATGAAAGTATTGTGTGAGAAATAAAAAGCTGCTCGCTAATGATTCACTTTAACGTCGCTCGCATTTCATTCTTGATTCGCCTGTAACTCGCTTTTAATTCACCCACACGTCGTAAATGACTCTAATGTGAAGAAAATAAGAACTATACCAATACATTTACATGAGCTCGCTTTCATTTTAATTTCTATACGCCAGGTGAAACACTAACGACTCGCTTTTGACTCGCCAAGGCGAGTCGTTTGCGAGGTCTTTCATATGAGAATGACCTCGCTTGTGATTCACCATGTTTAGAGGGTATATTATCCATATTGTCACACTTCATTTTTTTTTTTTTTTGTTTTAATGTATGATTAATAAAAATCATAACGAATTAGAGCAGTTAGTATAGTATAACAAAAAAATTATATGTCCTATTTTATGTAACCTTAAGGGCACAATTTATAATAGTGCGTTATTTTAAATTTTATTTAAACAAATTTAAAACATCAAATAAAACCATTTTAAGTTTTAAAATAAAAATAAATTCTGGGAAAACTCTTACAAAACAAATTTTTTAAATTTTATATTAGGGAATTGTTTTCATGATTACCCACGTTAGTATATTCAATTATATAGGCTATCCGAATTTAGGATGCTAATATATTAAGGGATGATTCCTTGATTGTTTGAAGAAAAAATTTTGTTCAGGAAAAAAATGCACACAAACATTTGAATTATAACTTCCAAAATATTTAACGCAGAGCAACTAACTTAGACTGATTTAACAGATAAATATTTATTTACATATTAGTTAGACATTTGGTCTTTTTTATTGCGTAAAATTTTGCTTATCACTTTTATCAAATGTGTAACAAAATAATAATTCATTTATAAAATATTTTTATTTTTAAATAAAAGTATATAATATCTTTATTTAAGTGAAACAATTTTGTTTGAAAAGACAATAAAACCAAAAAAAACGTTAATGTATGGTATGGATTTTGGTGTGGTGGCGTGATCGATATTTAATCAAAAATTCAAAATGGCAATGCAATTACTGTGAATGGAGCTCGATACAAGAGATGATTGGAAACTTTTTGTGGAGTCAATAAGAAAGAAGATATTGATGTGCAAAATATGTGGTTTCAACAGGACGATGGAAGATGGAACACAGCAACAAAATCAATCGATCTTTTGAAAGAGAAGTTTAATATTTGAATAAATTCTCAAAGAACAAACATGAATTGGCCACCAAGATCCTGCGATTTAACACCATTGGACTTCTTCTTATGGGGTTTCTTGAAGAGTAAAGTTTATGAGGGTAATCCTCAAACTGTTCAACACTTCAAAAAAAAACATCATCGAGCAAATATTATTAATTGAACCATCATTATGCGAATGTTATTCAAAATTTTGGTAAAAGATTGACAGCCTGCCAAGCTGCAGAGGTCACTTGAACGACATTCTTTTTCATTATTAAAGCACTACTTTATTTATTCAAAACTCTAAAGTAAAATTACTGTCAGCCAATAATGATGCATTTTACTTACTAGGAACTAAGGCAGATGGATTACTAGATCTTATTATGGGGTGCTACTATTTTCCAGGTTCAATTTCCAATTTTTTGTCAAATTCCTTTGAAATAAAATTATGCAATTTTTTTTTAATTTAAACCAAGTAACCTGTTAAACTGAGCGGGATACAACTTAAGGTTCAATCTCAATGACATCGCATTGCGCCGATCGATTAAAATGTCAAAATAGAAAATGTAAATTACATAGGATTTGTATGACAAAACGGAAAAGCAATCACAATGAACGGAGCGGCGCGGTGTGTTCGGAAACGATAGCTCAATTTTCTACTTTTTCGGATAACATAACCTCAGAAATCATTTGACAACTAAAAGTGTATTATATCGAGTACGTGTATATCGTTTTCAAAATATTAAAAGTAAAAAAATACAAGAAATGGACTTCTACTATGAAGAATTTATGAAAAAACAAAATTTTAGCCCGACTTGTACAACAAGGCATGCCATTTTTCTGGAACGGCGCGGAAACATTGTGTTTGACAATTTGACAATCCGTAATGGCGGATAAATGCGGTACGATTGGCCGCGGTGCGGTGTCATTGAAATTGAACCTTTAACCATTTACAAAGATTTTACTAAATAAAGACTATGCAATTAGTGATAAATAAGTATAAGTTTTTATTTTTTTAAAAAAGGAAGTATTAATCGTCCAGTGGATTTAATGTCCTTTGAAGGTCAATTAATACCCCCCTTTCATTTACGCACAGACCACCAATTCACACAGTCACAGTATACGACCTGCACATTGCAATCTCCATGTCAACCTGTAAACTGACATGGACAGTGGGCCGGCGCTGAATTCTGCACTCCAACAGAGGGTTTTAGTTGTGTTTATTAGCATTACCGATCGTAATCGATGACGAAAATTCGCTTTGCATCCAGCCTCTGATGGGATTCGAACCCAGTACCTCCCGGTCCAAGTGCCGAAGCTTTAACCACTGCACCACTTGTCCGGTAAGTTGGTACTATCTGTTAAATATTGTGGAAGTTATAATTTAATAATTGTGTTTTCTTCTGTGGTAAAATTTTGGTAATACCCTGTAACTATCGTATATCGAAAAGCAAAGAAGATTATCTAGAATAAGTTTAAAATAAAAAATGTTTTCGACATTTTGCCAACGTCTGTTATTATACTATATGTAATTGATAATAAATAACGAAAAATATAAGGTGTGAACTCTACGACTTATTAGAGAAAACTAATGTGAAATAAACTAAAAACAACTTAGTTCTTAAATTCAAAATCATGTCAGTTCAAAACATACAAACCTTGCTGTTTGTGTTGGTGTATTTGCTGCGGATCCCCGTTTGCCTTCAATTGATGCTAAATGTTGTTCAAGAGCGTCAAGTAATGAACTTGGAGCTTTTGTCAAATCAGGAATGTCTCCTTTGTCAATACCCACATTCTAAAAATGCAGTATAATATTAATGAAGTTAAATAGCAGAAATATACAGGGTCTTCGGGCAACGGAATTATATTTAATAAAGTTATCATTAAAATGTTATAAACTGTTAAAGTTAGACAAATCTAATTTTACTTTTTCACAAATTTCTTCCTTTTTCGACTTGCCCACACGCAATTATCAACTAATTGCACTTATCAATAAATGTATATAGTTCGTATTTGATCTGAACGAAAAATAACCAAGTTTGCAGTCACACTGAATATAATGTAAACGAATCTCACAAAATTATGTTCAGTTACTTATTTTGAAAACTTGATCGTTTAAATGCTGATTTTTCTCTTTGATTGTATTTGGCAATTTTGGTTACTAAACTGTGGAATGCTGTTTTAACGAAGCTTTCATGAATTTCAAGATTATTGTGAAAGTATAGAATGGATGCGATATTCATTGGAATGAAATTATTCACAAAAATTTTTAGTTTTTTGAAATCCATGCCAAATATTAATTTTTTTTATAAATTATTCCATTTTATTGAAATCAAGTACCAACTCAACACTTATTAGAGTGCAAATATCACTTAACAGTTAATTGTATGTGGCTGAGGTAATCGGAACTACTTCTAGTTTTTCAAATATTATAAAATAGGGAAATGAGTTTTTTAACTTCTTGATGTAAGGTTTACTTTAAAATGTAAGGTAAACGGTAACTAATTTCTAGTCAATTCCGAATCACCTCTTTCAATATAAAAACGCCGGTCGCGGAGACCCTGGATAATTATGTTCATACCTCTGCCACTTTTAAAAATTCCCCTACACGATCCATTCGTACTAAAAACTTTTTATATAAATCCAAAGCATCCCGACACTGTTTTTTGTTCATATCAAAATATTTTTCTAATAAATTGATGATTCCATCGTTGTAACATGCAAACAAACGTATAAGATCACGAAATAAGAGCATAAAACACATATTTATGACTCCATTAGTTAAATCATTGGCCGTACAATCAAACTCAAGCAGAGCATCCAGTTGTGCTTGCAAAACTGGCAATGTCTTTAGTAATTTATCTGCGTTCATAGTACGCAATGAGCCTTCCTCTTTCCTAGAATTAGAAATTAATATATTTTTTGGCCATTTTCAATTTAGAATCTAAGTTACCCTCGTTTAACTTTGCAAAAATCAAAAGCTACTGTACGATATGATAACGCCTTCTCATTTAAATATTTCGCATACCTCCGTATAAAAGGGGACATGTCATAACCTATAAATTTATAAATTAAAAAAATGGTAAATGGAATTAAGTATGGATTTTCTTGAAATGTTATTAAAGTTATCTTGATATTAGTACATTATGTATTATTACTTACCGATTCTGGCACCTACTGCTCCTGTATTTTAGTACATTTTGTTACAGAAATAAATAAAAAAAAATGCAATACAAATTATTATTACTATTTGATTAATATAGTTTAGTATACGATTACGCAAAATACATTTTTTTGATTTTTATTTGTTAGAAAATTGCTGGCGTGATCATTTAAATATTTCAATTTCAACATTTATACTGTGACTTTTATCGAAAAAACTAAATCAACTAAACTAAAAATGTTGAAGTTTCTGTTATTGTTCGTAATTACGACTTTTTTAATTTTATTTTTATAATGTTTTTATTTTCATCACAACTTTTTGTTGAACTTCGAATGACATTAATTATTTGTTTACATTAATAAATATTATTTTAGTGACATCTGCTTTTATACATCACGAACTTCTTGTCTTAATATAGTTTAATTAATTTAGTAGTGTGAAGCACACTGCATTAATATAGTAAAATAGCTTTTAATAACCTGAATATAAATGAAAGGAAGAAACTTTCATATATTACAAATGATGTACTTTTGATCAGGGCAAAATATTTTCCTATTTTTTAATGAAACAAAATCTGTTCACGTAAACTTAACCAACAGAAAGGTCCAGTGGACTACTTTAAGAACAGTGGAAATGAACTCTCAGCATATTCCCTATGCAAATACGGCAAAATATCTAGGCATGACTCTAGACGCGAAACTAAAATGGGAAGAGCATGTCAAAAAGAAAAGTTAAACATTAAATAGAGAAAGATGGATTGGCTCTTAGGAAGAAATGTTGAGCAAACTTTACATAATAAATTGATACTGGCAAATTCCGAAACCTGTGCGGACTTATGGTATTTAACTCTGGGGCTGTATAAAAAAACAAATGTCAATTTCACAAAGCAAAGTCCTAAATCTGACATGAGAACCTCCTAAGAAACCTGAAGCTGGATTTCCTCAGTGAAGAAATAAACAAACACGCGAGAAAACACATGCAACGAGTTAGTCTACAAAAAAATGCTGACATACGTCGTATGTTTGATGAGTTAACCCATTAAGACGGATGCGAACGAAGAAACCACTTTTCTTATAGATCTTTTCTTATAGAACTTATAGATAAACTAAAAATATAAGAAAACTGTGCAAACCCTTCAAACAAGAACATAAATTATGAGAAATAAATTACTAGATGATTTGTAAATCAGTTGTAATAAATAAATACAGGGTGTTTGGCGCGTGAACCGACAAAATTCTTTGGCAGATTGGGATCATTTGGACGCGTTCTTCCCATAGATCTGATGTCCTAAGTGTCACGGTAATTGAGATATGATATTTTTAAGTTTTTTTTTTAATTACCCAAAATTTCACCTTTGAATGGTCATAACTTTTTTGTTTGTAGTCGTAAAGGCACGAAATAACTTTTATTGTATTTTGCATGTGATTTTATTCTAAATAAATCACTATTTAAAACAATTTGTTTAAGAAAAATCCTAAAAAATGTGTAAAAGTATGAAAAATGACACCTTCTAAATTAATTTAGAAAAAAACCGAAGGTTATTTTGAAATTAGCTTTGTTTTTAACCTTTATGTGAGTGACTGGTACACGGATACCTTTTGCACTTTAAAACGTCTACCTTTGTCTGTTTCAGTCATAATAAAAAGTTTTAATTTTATGAGAACCTAGTTCAGTTGATAGATTACGGTCACACTTAAAAATGAAAGATTTTACAACTTGGACTCACGTGAGAGCGAAAAGTAGTTTAATTCTACGAATTAGAGTAACAAAGGTATCGCGGGGTACCTTGTAAGGGGAGGGTTAATTCACTAGTTTATGCCCTTTCCAATGGTATACTAGGATATGTCATAGAAATCGCTCATTTTGTGGTCAAAATAAGAGAAAGTATTTTGTCAGGGTTATTTGTGTTATTGATAGATTTTTAAAAATAAGTAACTAGGGTGTTAATTGCCTTGAGCTGTTCAGTCTATATTTCAGTATCTACTACCGCAGGAAATGAACGTATGTCTCTTGTTAAATTGTGCAGAACTTTTTGTTGTGTTTGTCTTCGCTCTTGTTGCGATGCCTAACTTTAGGAACGAAGACTATGTTGACTGTTGTTGGCGTATGGCAGTGCTAATTGCAATGGGCGTGAAGCGAGAAAAATTTATCAGAAGTGATATCCTGATCGACGTTTACCATATCACGAAACCTTCTCAACAACCTATCGATGTCTGAGGAAGTCCGGCAGCTTACATTTTTACGAGCCATAGGTGAATGTGATGCCACATAATGTAGCAGTGGCTACTCCACTACCAGCATATGAGTTATCGCTGAAGATGTTTCTTATGTTTTTTCAAAACGACGACTACCCGGTAAATAACCAATGAACGACAAAAGAATACTCGAATGATTCATTCCCAAATGCATGGATAGGTAGTGGCCCTATTCCGTAGCCCGCACGTGCCAAGGAATTAGTGTATGCAACAGAGATGCCCCACAAGAGAAATTTTAATTGAAAGGATAAGTGCCACATTTGAAAAAATGAAAAATTAATTGGAACTTCGCACAACAACCGTGGAGATAAGACCCGATTTAACGGACGCTCGATTAACGGACTTTTGATTTAACGAACAATTTTTCTATTTTCTATTTTTTTGGTTATCAATTATGATGGGATTGGGTATGTGGAATGGAAATGGGAT